>PVJH01001016.1:0-240968 GCA_004026705.1 Nesogale talazaci | reverse complement strand
AAGGGAAGAAAACAACATAATTGTTGATCACCCTTTCACTGCTTTATGAGCAATATTCTTTTCTTTCTTGTCAAACCCATTTTTTCTTTCCTTTTCCAGTTTAATCTATTCTAGCTATCACAGACTAGGTCTGAACACAAGTGCTCTGGATTTCCCAAACTTTTCAACATTGTCCATACTTTGTAAATTGTTGTCAATGGTTCAATTTTATTTGGAACCATAGTCAACATTCATGGAAGCAGTGATCACGATAACCACTGGCATATTGCATGGGGAATTTGGTGCACAATACCTCTTTGAACGTGAAGAAAAGCACATAGATCATTTTGAGGACTGTAATGTGTGAGCTGATGGTATACTCTAGAGGGAAACATTTGACTTCCTCTGACTGCACAAACCTGGAGAATCCAACGACTCATTAGCCCAAGGTTGACTGCCGGCACTCTCCTCCTTCTTTTACCATAGTATGACTATTCTTCACAGGGCACTCAACTTCTCAGCGGAGTTCAATAGTCCATTGAATTGGTACATGGAATTCACAGACACAATGCACAATTATGGAGGGTTATTAGGTAAGTAAACTGGTTACCACAAGTCGGGTCAGAAAACAGCAGGTTGCTGTATATTGCTCATAGTCAGCTGGAGTGCTTTTCTCTCTGTTTCTCAGTTTTTCAGCCATGTGGTCCCTTGACCTCTGCTTTGTTTTGTTCTATGAAAAGGCCACTGTGCTACTTCTGTGCTCTGCCTCATGGTCTCAGTGGCTTCCATAGCTCTGCCGCGTTATCTTGGTTACCATGGCTTCTGGTGTCCCTGATCCATCTGCCACTTGACTCTTGTTTCTTGGTGGTCACAGGATTCTCGGTTCCTAGGCCTGAGATATCTTTCTTACACAGGAATGGCAAACTTGACCAACTCCCAATTTGGAGTCTTCTACACCTGATTTACAGTCACTGGGTGGAAATTACAAAGGCAATGGATGGAAGAGCCGTTCCAAGCAATTTCACATCAGAGCATACACCGGCCCCATCATGGTATTTCCAGTTGCCACACTGTTGTTGTTTTAGGTGCCATCTGATCACTTCCAACCCATAGCAACCCTATGAACAACATAGAGGAACGCTTCCAAGTTCTGTGCCATCCATCCTCACAATTGTTCGTCTGTTTGAGCCCATCGTTACAGCCACTGAGTTAATCCATCCCCTTGAGGACCTTCCTCTTTTTCATGGCCCCTGTTCATACCAAGCATGATGTCCTTTTTTAGGGCCAAAGCATGTGGGACAAGGTCTTACCATTTTTGTTTCTAAGGAGCATTATAGGTTTTACTTTTCCCAAGATAGATCTCTTTGTTCTTTTAGAAGTTCATGGTATTTTTGATATTCTTCACCAACTTCACAATTCAAATGCAACTATTCTTTGGTCTTCTTTATTCGGTGACCAACTTTCACATGTTTATAAGGTAATTGAAAATACCATGGTTTGAATCAGGTTCACCCAAGTCCTTAAGTAAGAGACCTTGCTTTTCAACACATGAGAGTTCATAAGAAGCATATTCACCCAAAGCAATGTGTCTTTTGAAATCTTGACTCCTACTTCCAAGAGCATGGGCTGTGGACCCAAGCAAGACAAAATCTTAGACAACTTCAATCTTCTATCCATTTATTGCGATGTTACCGATTGCCTTTGTGAGGATTTGAGGACCTTCTTTATGTTGAGTTGTAATACATGCTGCAGACTGAAAATCTTGATATTAATCAGCAAGTACTTCCAAGTCTTCCTCACTTTCAGAAAGCAAGATTGTATCATCTGCATATTGCAAGTTAATAAGTCTTCCTCTGATCCCAATGCTGCATTTTTCTTCATATAGTCAAACTCCTCTAATGCTTTGCTAAGACTACAGACTGGATTGGTATTATGAAAGAATACAATCCCAAGGCAAAACTTTCTTAAATTAAAGACATTCATTCATTAGATTGACACATGTTCCACATGAGCACAGTTAAATGTTCTGGAATTCCCATTATTCTCAAGGCTACCATAGTTTGTTATGATCCACACAGTAAAATGACTTTGCAATTGTCTCATGCCTTTGTAAAAGCTGGGCCATGAATAGGGAAGAGTGGAGAAAGAATGATGAATTTGATTTATGGCATTGATGGAGAATGGAGAAAGTACCATGTACTATCAGAAGAACAAATAATATTGCTTTGGAAGAAGTACAGCCAGAATATTAGTAGTTGGGCATATTATCAGAAAATATCACTGCTTAGAAAATAATATGGTTTTTGGTAAAATAGAGGACCAGCAAAAAAGAGAAAGAACCTCATTGAGATGAACTGACACAGTGTCTACAACCATGGACTTAAATATAAGGAGTGTGAGAAAGGCACAGGACTAGGCAGTATTTCATTGTGTTGTACACAGAGAGAAAGGGCCCACACCCACTACCACAGAGCCCCCA
This sequence comes from Nesogale talazaci, assembly GCA_004026705.1. NCBI lineage: Eukaryota > Metazoa > Chordata > Mammalia > Afrosoricida > Tenrecidae > Nesogale > Nesogale talazaci. Next base: position 238,510 of record PVJH01001016.1, on the reverse strand, counting down.
ACCAAAACATTTCCCCAATAGGAAGTTATAGCCAAGGTCCAAAGGGAATAAAAATGGGATATATATATATATATATATATATTCACACAAATAGATGCTATATACACACTTCTATTGTTAAACAGATTAGTTTAGGAACACAAACCAAGAAATTTGTATAATTAAGTGATTAATAGTTAAACATTCTTAATGTGTCTAATTTATAACTAGTTACTTAGCGAAAACATGAGTAACTCTTTCATACTAAATAGTAGAAAGAGAAAATGATATATTTTTAAATGAACATAATCAAGTACTGAGACAAATGAATATTGCATTGATTGGCAAATACAAGACAAAGACAAGTGATGTGTTTTCTCTGCATGAACTCAATATTTCAGTAGTAATCTTCAACATGAGTGGAATCTCTATCATTTCAATGCTCCATCTCTTTTCACTATATTATATTGGTGCTTTAACTTTTTTAAGCAGGTGTATTTTGATTAAACTATTTAAGTCACTTCAGAACTGTTCATATATTTTTCTCATCCTTTTTTATACCTAACATAGTTTTTCATTCATTTTAATGTTATCTTCTGACTCACTTTAGTATCTTTCAGAATAATAAATATAGTCAAAGTGGTTCATTTTAGACATTCCAGTAAAACAAACAGGTTTATAATACAAACTGGTAATTTTTAAAGTAATAGTCAAAATTGTCTAATTAATATTCAAAATGTATAAAATAATACAGTACTTCTTTTGTTGGTTTTTTTTTTTTGGTTACACTGGGATCACTTAGATTTTCTATCATTATGAATATTGATTTTACACTTTCATCCAAATTGAAATTCAAGCAAGACAGCATTATAGAATCTCAACATTCACAAATAAACAGGTAGATGATCTCTTGTTTTTATCATTTTAAAAATTTAATCAAAGATGTATTTGTTTGGCCTTGACTTTTCCAAGGTAGAAATCCACCTCCTTTCTCATGCTCAAGTTGTTTTAATTAATCTTAACCAGTTTTAAAGGATTAGTTTTTTTTTTGGGGGGGGGTGGGCGGGGGGAGAGATATTTTGTAAACATTTTCCATGGGTTCTGTGTTACAGGAAGAAATGAATGAATACATGTAATCTTTTTTCATGCTAGCAGTTTATCAAGCACAAACCCCAAATGAAAAACCTTTGTTTTACTTTCCACCCTTTCTTCAGAGGAAATACTCAATATTTGCAAAATTTTCAAGGATTTATTTTATAGCCCACGATGGATTTTTGAAAGGGAATTGCAAGAAAAAAGGAATATATTTAATTTTTGCATCTGGCAAAAATTTGAGCAACAATTTTTGTCATGATCTCTAAACTCTTTTTGTTTTACACACCTTTCCTCTAAAACTTGAAAACATTAAGCATATATATGTAAAAATTATGTATAAATAATTTTATGATATTAAATCCTTTGATATAAACTGCAGAAATAATCAATAATTTTAGTTTTGTTTCAACACTCTCTAGAAATAAAATAATACTGAGCATTACATTCATTGATTTTAACACATTTTGATCAAGATTATGCTTTAAATGAAAAACGAAATGGCAGTTTTGTGTTCCATATAAGGGCATTTGGATTTTTTTCTGTAGAGTGATGGAGACTAATTGTTAAATGGATACTTAATCAGTGCAACGATATCTAGTTAATACTCAAATTCTAAGCTCACTGTCACTGAGTCAATTCCAACCCGTAGCAGGTCTGTAGAGGTTTTCTCTGGAGTGATTTTAAGTCAGAATTCACTTGATAGTTGTGAATGTTTGTTGTTGCTTCGGTGAGGGTAGGGGGGTGGGGCAAGATAAAAAAAAATGCATGCTGACCTATTTCAAACCTTTTATTGTATTTCTGAGATCCCACAAGTATTAGCCCCTTTTAAACCTCAAATATAAGTGCTTAACAAATACCCTATAGCTCTCTTTTATCTTCTAAGTTTCAGGAAAGAAGTTATATATTTTTTTTCAAGATGTTTAATAGGAAATAAAGTTAACATACCACAGTCAAAGGCAATATTAAAAGGTGAAATACAACACTTTTTCCATTGTATTTTATCAATTGCCCATAGCAGCATTGTGTTACTGTGTGTATTTTAATTCCAAAGGAACTCCTCCACCACTTGATGCTTTCTGCTGTGTCAAGCGGACTCCTGGTGATGCTGTAGCAGTGCTTTGGGTTGCTCCCCACAAGGGCAGCAGTTTCTCACGCCACCCCCTCTGTAAAGGCCAGCTTCTCAACTCCCCCAAAGTCTGCAGTCTCCAATAACCCACGGGAGCAGTTCTGCTCCATAGCGTCACTCTGAGGAGTCAAAACCGATTCAATGGCAGTGAGAGTTGAGAGTTTTGAAACGAAGCCTTAATATTATGCTAAAAGAACTAAGGTCTACAAAACATTTTGACATGAATTTTGAAATGTATTCCCAGAAAAGGGCATATGACTCACATTAAAATGTATTATAAGCTCAGAATCCCTTTCTGCATAAAAGAATGAATGCAGATATGAATTTAATAAACTTTTGAATATGTGTATATAACAAATAGAAACTTTAAAAAAGACAAAATGAATTATCATTGTGTTTGTCTACTAATTTAAACTAACCTATTTTTGTCTTCATATGCATATATTATAGACCCAGGAAATAAGTCATTTTTAAATTATAAATATATTTCACCCTCATTGTCCTGGGTATAGAAACGAAAATCTTTAGGAAACATCTGTTCTCTCCAAGAAAACTTAAACCCCACCAACACTCACAGCTGGCTTCACTTTAATTGGATCTCCCACTATCAATGGAAAAGTTGCACATAAATCTTAAATTTTCATTTCTTGAGAGTGTCTTCATTGTTCATGGATAACGGTAGCAAAATGTCCATCAACTTTTCAAAGGGTAACAAGCTACTGAGCATTTTACACTAGATAAGGAGGCAAGACTCCAAGGTTTACAGAAATAGTTTTGGATAAGTTCTGCTACTTTGGTATTTCTAGAACATAATTTTTTTATTACCCTGGGTAAGGAATCAGCGTTTAAATTCTTAAATTCAGGTCTTTTCTCTGATGTTTGCTGCCCTCTAGTGACTTATGTTGTCCTTTAATTAACTTAATATTTAATTAATATTGTGAAAAATTAACAATTTTAAATAAAACAGATCTTTTAAAGGTTTACAATTTGTAATTACACACCAACTTTGCCTTAAGGTAAATTTACTGATACCAAGTAATATGTTGGTTAGCCTATTAATCACTAAAAGAATATATTGTTAAAAAGGGAAATAATATCTTAAGTATTAAAATAGTAGAGATGAAGATCGAATTTGGCATACTCTTTCAAGGGATTCATATGACCAAATAAAATGGAGTTTTATAACTATTGAATTCAAGTAGTACAGCATTGGATAAAATTACTATATATGGAATGAACTAAACATATAAAAATCATTTTTCAAAGAAGTTCATACCTATCAATAATAGTAAAATGTTTCAATGCATAATGTGTCAGGACTCTTGGATGAATAATTTTAAGTGATAAATAAATGAAAGTTTGTGGCATTCCCATAGATGATAGGTTTGGCACAATATTGCAAAGTATTATTTTCACTTTCCCATATTGAATCAGAGTTAGGGCTCATTGATTTAGAGTACTTGGCATAAGAGCCACCTAACTACTATGAAAAATTAATTGTCTGAAAAAAGTAAAATAAAATAATAAAAACAAAAGGAAAATTCATGGTCTGGAGCAAGGTTTCCATTACAGACACATTTATAAAAGAACACAATAATAACCTCACCTTATTCACATGGATTCCTCAAATGGCACTACTTTTAATGTCATGCCTACAATGACCTAGTGGAAAAGGGGGAGTGAAATTCTTTAGTTATCTTTTGTGCTTTATCTTCACATTCCAAGACTTTTTATTTTACTTTTGTATACTGTCATAATTTTCTAATTAATTCTTGAAATAATTATTGAATAACCTACAGCATTAAACTCTATTACTACTATAAATGCCAAATGAATTAATAACTGAAAGCATCCTTCCATTCTACTTTTGCAAACAACACCTCCGCCATCCTAATTTCTTTCTACCTCTTGAAAGCGTTCAATCAATCATTCCTTTGCTAATTTTTTTCTTTAGGATGTCAATTTCCTAAAGTTTGGTCATCTGTTTTTTCCATTTCTCTATTTTCTTGCTTTGAAGATCTTACCTGTCAAGCCTTTCAAATTGCCTTTATACCGAAACTTTAAAAATGTCCCTTTCCAATTGCCTCTGCATTTCTGGTGGTCCCCAGCTCTGGAATCCCTTGGTTCTTTTAGGATCAACTTTATACAGCAAGTATAAAAGAAAATCTCTACCAAACATCATGGTGGCATGGCAGAGGTCATTGAATTCTTCATTTTTGTTTTCAGTAACTTCATAATTTGACCACCACCAATTGCCATTGAGTCAAGTCTGACTTTCACTGACCCTATATTGTTTCGAAGGCTTTTCCAGAAACAGATTGCTCCATCTTTCTCCCGCCTAGCTGCTGGTGGGTTTGACCCACCCACCACTGGGGCTTAGCAGACCAATTTCCCAAATGAAGTGGTGAAGGAAACAGGATAGCATCATATCTAACTTCCAGCATATTCTGTATATTTACTAATGTACCAAGCAAATCATTCTACTGATAATTTCAGGTTTCCCCTCTTAATGATTATTTTCAAAAGTTTCTTAAATTACCCAAGCATGAAATCATGAAACAACTTTTTATACCTCTTTCTTTGTTTTAATATTTGATTAGAGTCATCATGATCCATCCATTGATTCTTCCTTTAGACAATTTTTTAAATCTAGACAATTCATACCTACAATGTAAATAAGTCAAGGAGTTCTGCAAGGCTTCTAATAATACAAATAAAACATAGGACATGTCCCCTGTCTCTCCCATTACTAAATTCTGTTCCCAAGAAGTAGACATGTTTGAATAATTTACTTGTCTATTTTGAAATTGGTCTATATCTCTCTAAAAAACAGGTATGCATTATTCTTTTGTAATTTTTCATTTTCAAGAAAATGACCAAAAAAAAAAAAAGAAAAAGAAAATAGCTATTTGCTTTCTTTTTTTTGGAAAATAGCATTATGTTTCTCTAGTCTTAACTTTTTTCATATCCTTTAGCTTCCTCATCATTTATGCATAGTTATTTTGCTGTTACAGATAAATAATGTTTACTATATTGATGGCTCTATCTATGTAAAGATTAGTCACAGTTGTTCTATATAAATGCACTCTGATACAACCAAACTCACTGCTAGGAATCTATTTTGACTAGCTGGAAGGCAGAGCAGAACTCTTCATACTGTTTCTGAGAGTAAGTTTTCTTAGCAGTAAAATATGCCATCTTTCTTCCATGGAGTAGCAGGTGGGATTAAGGCTTTGACTTTGTGGATTGCAGCCAAATTATTGTACCACTGCACTACCAGGGTTCCCGAGCTATGATTTCATAAAGCTTCGTTCATTGACCTTTAATTTATCTGAAGTTATTAAATTTTTAATATTCTGGTCAGTGTTCCACATACCTACCACGATTCATACACGAATGTTAAAAAGAAGAGAAATTACCTAAACATTATCAGATGATTTAATTGGCTTTATTTAGCGACCATTCCTGGACTCTTTATTTTACGATTCTCACCTCGAAAATGCACCCATGTGGCACAATTGCTGCATGTTGGTCTGCTAACTACAGAGTTACAAGTTTGAAATATGCAGCCGCTTCCTTAAAGAGCTACAATCTCATGAACACCAGGAGCAGTTGCACTCTCTTTTACAGGTTGTTATGGATTGGCACTGATTTGATGGCAGTGAATTTGGGTTTGCTTTTTCTTTTTTAAAACCAAGACAGATCATTCTGTGACACCACTAAAAAGTGTTTTTCCTGGGTTTTCCTTCATTTGAGTGAAGTTTGTCATTCCGTAGCCATCTGTGAAGAGGTGCATGGAAGGCTTTACAATTTTAAAAGATTAGTCTTGTCAGCATTTTTAAAAGCTGTTACTCTAACTTATTTTGTTGGTAGTTTATCAGAATACAGATATATCATGAAAGTTATTTTCCACAAAATCGCAAAGACATTATTTCATGTTTTCCATATTCCTCTATCACTGTTGGGTGCCATTAGGATGGTCTGCTTTTATCTTTAGCTCACGTTCCTGAAATTTTAAAGCGCTTTGCTCATGGGAGCCAATGTCTTACTCTCCGCATTGTTGGCATTCCTTAGATTCTTGTGATTCCAACAGAGTGGTTTTCCCTATATCAATCTGTTTGGCATTATGATAACTCGGAAGTCAACAAGCTTAGAATCCACCACACCCTGGTATGACCTCAAAGGATTGATTATATGATATAGACTATATTATGGAATGTTATCTGCTGTGCCTAAGTGCAAGAGATTTAGTCACATGTAGCTACTCCCTAACAACTAGACTAGGGTTTGGTCATACTGCTGGAAACCATAAAATAGCTCAATTGACACTTAAAGTTAATGATCACATTATGTTAACTATTTTAAGTGAGTGGATTGGTTTCTTCATGTTTAGGTTTTTTTATAATGGATTCTATATATAGATAATGTATGATCAAGAAACAAAATATTAAAAGAAGTCCAAGCAGCACTGGAAGTACAAGGCAAAAACAAGAATCCAGGAATTTACAAATTATCAATTGAAATGTTTCACCAAACTAATGAAGCACTAGAAGAACTCACTGTTATAGGCTAAGAAATTTGGAAGACTGCTACTTGGCCAACGGACTGGAAAATATCCATAATTATATTCATTCCAAAGAAAGATGACTCAAAAGAATGCTCACATTATAGAACAATATCATTAATATCACAAGTAAATTTTTGCTAAAGATCATCTGACAATGGATGAAACAATACATGGAAAGGGAGCTGCCAGAGATTCAGGTCAGACTCAAAAGAGCATGTGGAGCAAGGGATATCGTTGCTGATTTCAGATGGATCTTGCTCAAAAGAACAGAGTTCCAGAAAGATATTTACTTGTGGTTTCTTGACTCTACAACGGCATTTGGCTGTGTAAACTACAGCAAACTATGGATAGTCTTGAGGAGAATGGGAATTTTGCCACATTCATTGTGTTTATATGGCACTTTCAAATGGAACAGAGCAAGGGGATGTGACATAGTTTAAAATAAAGGTTTATATCCCTTCATCAAACTCATTCAATGTATATGTGGGATTATATGAATAAAAAGGCAGTGTTGGGATCAGAAGTAGAATTTCATCTTGCTTGCAGCTAACAATTGGTGCTTATGGAAGCAGCAGTCAAGAATTCAAATGGAGCATTACATTGAGTGAATCTGCTGTACAGGCCTCTTTTGAATGTTGAGAACCTCAAAATGAACTTCAGGGAGTTTGAGGACTAATGTGTGCTTGAACCAAGGCATGGTAGTTTCAATAACCTCATATGCGTGCAAAGTTGGACAGTGAACAAGAAAGACTGAAGAAGAATCAATGCATTTAAATGATGGTGCCAGCAAAGAATCTTCACAGTACCATGAAATGCCCAAAGAGTAAATGGAATGGATTTGTCTCATAAGAAGGATAGCCAGGATGCTCTTCAGAAGCAAAAATGACAAGCTATCTCTCATGTACTTTGGATATGTGATCAGCATAGACCAGATCCTGGACAAGGATACCATGTTTGGTAAAGCAGAGGGTCAGTCAAGGAAAGGAAGACCCTGGATGACACGGAATGCCACAGTGACCGCCACAGAGAGTGCAAACGTCGGGTGGATTTAAATGGTTGATTCTGTCATATCTCTGAGTTAGAACTGACTGCGTGACACCTACCAAAAACAACAAACGTGGATTAGAAGCTTTGGATGCAATTTTAGGATTTATTGACTCATGGGCCTTCCTGTAAGACAGTTAAAGAGGGACCAGTGGTTTTATAGAAAACATTATTTCTCCTAAAAGTGTTTTATCTTGGACCTGTGTATTTCCAAAGGAATCAGGCCGTCAGCCTTCCACCTATGAAGCAGGTTCATTTGGTAAAGGGGAAAGTGAGGAAGAGCACGGGGCAGAGTTCTTATTCAGCAGATAGACTTTCGTGGGATTTCCCAAACTAGTAGAGTTTCTTATCCTCGAAGGTGTGTCTCTAGGAATAAACCTCAATTTTTGGTTGGGTGGGGTCAAATTACAATATGAATTATTTGCATATAGACTTGGTGAAATTGTAGATTTCTCAATGTTTTCCATAGAGAGTTTCAACAATTGCCATATTATCTGTCTATTCTATATTGAAATCCTCAGTACATCTTTCCAGAATTGCAGAACATGAATTTATTAAGCTCTTGACTCCTCATTCTTCTGTTCTGCAGACACCAACTTCCATTTTCCCTCTGGTTTCTAGTTTGTTTGTGTGTGTGTGTAAATACTACATATGCAGTATCCCTCACTTTTGTTTTCTCTGATTTGGGTGTGTGTGATTACAAAAAGGAGTACATGATTCACCAAAATTCCAACCCCTCTTCTTTTAAATCTCATTTCCACTGCCACAGATTACATGGTAATCATTTAATGCAGGGATAATTAATTTGTCTGTTAATTTATTTTTTCTTTAAATTACTTTCTGCACCTAGAATATTAACGGCCACAGAAGAAGTAATACTAGGTGATCACCTGCTCAAAAAATTCAGACACACTTGTAACCTTTGGAATTAAATTAGAAAACACATAGTGTCTGAGGAAGCAGAAGACATTTGTACCAAGAGTGGACTATGGTTGGTTGAAGGACAAACAAGGTCTTGCTAATTCGATGCCCTTTTGTGCTGTATGAAGACATCTTTTATTCTGGCAACCCTGTGACAGATATTTTGTTTTATTCTGTGTATATTACAGTGTATCTCCTAGGTTCTATGACAGTGGAATGTCACCCTTTTGAAATTATGTTATTATTTATTTTTTCTGGTTTTTAGTAAATGAAACCCAGGATTAATGAACCTATAGGGACAACAAATAGATCATAGGTTTGTTTGTTTGTTTGTTTGTTTGTTTGTTTGTTTTAGGGGGTTGGGGTTGGGAGAGGAGATAAAGAGTGATGATTTTAAGGAGTCCCAGGAAGTAAAATATGCTTGAAGACTGATACAATTCTATATGACATGATTGAACTATGGACTGATATGACATATGTATTAACTCCAGATAATAAATTAAAAGAAAATGAAGGGGGGGGGGAGCATAGATCCTGAAATGGATTTGGGACTTGCACTAAATCCTAGCTCCAAAATAAGAGCAATTAGTTCTTACCGCATGGCCTTGTTCGATAACCTCAGAAAGGAAACATAAAAGATTTGGGTGGTACAGCAAAATGTGGCGAAGAATCTAGATGTTGCCTGGCTACCAGGTAAAATAGCATCTAGGGCCTTAAAGGCTTGTCTCCAAACAAGCTGCCATCTAAGTGAGATGTCCACTAAGTGCACATGGAAGAAGGCTGTTATCATCAATATTGGAAACCATATAATCTAAAGATGAAAGAGGGATTCGTTTCCGAGCTTAAATTGTGAGACTCCAGTGTGCAGAAGGTTATGGATAGTAGTGGGAGCCCACGATTCATTTGGAGAACTCTGTAGGATGTAAGCCTTCAGAGAATTTCCCTATCTAAAGTTGAGGTGTTGGAGGAAAGTGATCACTAAAATATGAATGTAGAAAACCAAAGGCAGAAATCTAACTTGAACAATTAAAACTTTATCAATAGATCATCCCTATGATGCAGGCTGGACCAGATCTGCTTTCTAAAATTTTCTGTATTTTTGATTTGTATTGTTTAGTTTGTTTCTGCATGTTCCTACAGGGGCATATATCATTGGAGAACACCCTCTTGAAGTTTTGTTATATGTTTTTCCAGTTTTTTGATAAGAAGCTCAGGATTAATAAACCTATAGGGACAGCCAGTAGAATCAGGAGTTTGGTGGGAGGGAGGTTGTAGTGGTGGCGAAGGGAATACAGGGAGATGGTGGCAAGAAGTTCATGCAGAAAAAAGAATGCTTAGAAACTGATTGTGGTAATTGTACAATTCTGCTTAACATGATTGAACTATGGATTGATATATGTATCAAATCCCAATTAATAAGATAAAATTCAGATATTTTGAAGTACCTCAAAATTGTAAATTCCTAATATTTCTAAAATCTACCTGTCATTTCAGATATATCTAATACCATGCTTCAATATGAATACTTTCCTCCCAATAAATGATTCATTTTATTTGGAAAACGTCTGTCTTCTCAACATGGCAGGAACAATCTGTCTTTACTTTTCCCTTACAGGCAGTGTCTAGATTATGAAAGAGTTCCATTTCTAAGTCTGCTTTTAAGCCAACTCAAAATGTGGGATCCTGTTCATATCTTGTCTCAGTCAAATGCTTCTCTTAGTAGATATTGTACTTTTCTTTGCATAAAAAAGAAACAGTCCAGATACTCTAAAGCATATTTAAAATAAGAATGCAGTGATAATGCATGTGGGCCACAAAATAGCATCCATTTATTATTCAAACCATTGTGTATATCTCAAAATGTTGATTAAAATAGACTCACTAGTGGGTTGACTGTAAGTATGGACTGCATGATAATATGCCTTTCCTGATCCTGTCAGTAGGGGAAAAAATCGGTTTGTCAGTTTCATATCCATTTTCACTGTTTTTAATTTCAATTGTTATTTAAAAATTTTTTTATCCTATTCTTCTAGATTCCATGTAACATCAAAAGCAAATATGTCAACACTATTTACTGTTACATATGCTGTTTTATGTTGAGTACCTAGAGTACATCTGGTCTATATGGAAGGTTTTCCCAAACTTTTAAAAGTAAAAGCAAAGCTACATACAGAGAGACAGGGGGGTGGGGGGTGGGGTGGGCGGGGGAGTTGGGGTGGATCGGATCTCAGCTATCAATTGGAGTTCAAAAAGCTCCAACTGGCAGTCACTGCTTCTGACAGAATAGATGAAGGCAAATCTCATCTCAAGACCTACAGAGAGAAAATAAGACCCCAAACCTATAACCAGTATCCATACATGGATCTAGAGTGAAAAAATATTCCTTGTTAGTTAAAGGGTGATATGTGAACCAGTACACATGGCAATACTGGTTATTTATATAGTTCATTTGCATTTATTACTGGACCCTCTTTTGGATCTGTATTTGCTTAAGAGTGGCTGAACCTGCATGCTAAATGTCTGTGTTGTTATTTATAGAGGGAGTTGTTTTAAACATACAGCACATGAACCTGTGAAAGGATGGATTTTGCTGAAGTTCAAAAAAACCTTCAGTACCAGTATGTGAATGCCATGCTCATCCAAGGAAGAATTCTGTACTTTTTTCCTTATTGGTTTTATTTGGAAATGTTAAAAAAGGCTTATAAGTTTTATAGAACAATAACAAAATGGTTTATCATTGTTATCTATTTTTAAAACTATGGTAAAGTTCTTTCCTACATAACCACAATGGCCCTGCTTTATAGTCTCTTCACCCCTATCATTGCCAGTGCACGTTCTTGAAATCTCGGAATTGTCCTCTCACATTTTCAGTCTATTATCAAATGCTGCCATTCCCCATGCCATAATATACTGTGATGTTATCCATTTATCTGTACCAATTATTTATCATCTAAATCATGTAAACTATGATCATCTTTCATCTGAGTCATTATGATAGCCATCTTATTGATCTCTGGTTACTCTTCAGCTACCTTAAAACCATTATCTTTATAATATTAAGAGTATTAATTCCAGGTTTAACCACCATATCACAGTTTGATTGGAGGACAACAGAAATAAAAAAAAGACAGTTTGCATCCCATCTCTCTCTTGTTCCCTGCTAATTGTGCCAGTGTGCTGGTGCTTTAGTTAGTTCCCTGCATCTGCCTCTGACTCAACCCACTAACTGTGGGTCAAGCCAACCTGTGGATCATGTTGCTAGAGCTTGAGGCTCCTTCCAAACCTGCTTTGTCAAGGTGCTGGTGCATACATTGCTTGAGTGTGAGGTTGTGGAGAACCCATGGGGTCTGTTCAATCAGCTTCTAAACTACTGACTGTGTGTGTATATTCATAAGTGACCTGGTTTTGCTTCTCTAGAGAATCTTCCCTATCTCACAGATATAGAAACCATTGTTACTAATCTTTAATATTTTGCCACATTGAGATACTGAAAATGTTAGGCTGAAGTACCAGGACAAACAATACCATCAGTGTCAGAATAGATGGGTATGTGTATCACTGATTCCATCCATGAGTTATGTGACTTTGGGAGATTCCCTTAAACCTCGATTTTCTCATTTTTGGTGTAAAATGCTTAATCCTTGCAAACTATATGATAAGCAGTAAATAAGATCTTGGGCAAAAAATACTTTGTGAGCACAAAATCACTTTGCCAAATAACTTTCTGGTTATGATTAAAATGAGAAAATAAACAATTGCCCTTTGGTTGACTCCCACAAGTTGTTTTTCTCCTGTAATCACACAGAAGATTCCTTGATTTATAATGAGCATACTATATGAAGCACTGATTAAAAGAGAGTTGAAGGATTATACATCTGACAAAATTTCCCATTGTCACTTGACATTACTCCCTGAAATACTTTCAAACATTTACATTAAATATTGCTGTCTCCTGCAGCACTTGTCAATGTAAGTGAACAACCCTGGGGGGATTATTGAATGCATGAACATCTCATAAAAGGGTACCAACTAAAAAAGGGAAAAAAATGCTAAGAAATATATGCTAATGAATTTTATACATGACTGGGAAAAATTAAGAAATACTATTTTAAACATTACTTTTATTCAATAGTTTCCTAATTTTCATTCAAATTTTGATTTGAGTTGTTACTAACCATCACCCCCACTTGCTCCATATTTTCATTGAATAGCCTGCTTTAGATTTATATATTAACTCCTTTAGAAATTTGACTGAAATTATCTACTGTCTACCAATTTGGGGTAAGGCCTAGAAGAACCACTTCTAATAGAAATCTTCATAATTATGCCAGGTAATTGTACTCAATAATGATTGCAATTATTTTAATGAATGAGATAAAGGTGTATTTTAAAATATATGGAGATAAGCATAAGAACATTTTGTGTTTATAAGCAAGTTTTAATTTACGCTGTATAATTTTGACATTTTGCTCATTTTGCTCATTTTGACATTTATATAAAACCCCATAATTCTTAACACTTTCTGAGAGATATACATAAATTACTGGTAAAAATATATAACCATTTAAAATATTGATCGAAATCAGGAGGTGTTTTGGTTTTATTTTTCACGTCTGATCTGCGTCCTTACTAGTAAGCACCCAATTGAGGTCCATACTATAAGCATTTCCTGAAATGTAGTTATTTTTTATAAAGAAGTCAGTTATCAGTTACAAGATACTACCTTGTTTGCTGAAAATGAGGAGGACTTGAAACACTTGCTAACAAAATTAAGGACTATAGCCTTCAGTATCCAATGCATTTCAATGCTAAGGAAATAAAAATCTTCACAACTGGATCATTGAAATGAAAATGTTGAAGTTGACAGAAATTTTGTTTACTTTAGATCTACAACCAATGTTCATGGGAGCAGCAGTCCAGAAATCAAATAATGTATTGCACTGGGCACATATGATTCACAAGGCCTCTTTAAAGATTTGAAGAGCAAAGATGTTGCTTTGTGAACTAAGGTGTACCCAATCCATGCCATGATATTCCCAATTCCCTCATGTGCACGTTGGACATAAGGAAGACTGAAAAGAAGTTTTTCTAAATAAATAAATGAGGAAGACTGAAGAAAAATAGATAAATTTGCTGACAAAGGATATTGAAAGTATCATAGAGTACTAAAAGAACAAACAAATGTGACTTGGACGAAGAGCAACCAAAATGCTCCTTCGAAAACAGGAGAGGGACCTCATTGCACATACTTTGGACATATCAGGAGAGACCAGCTTCTGTAGAATGATCAATGCTTGGCAAATTACAAGGGCATTGAAAAAGAGAAAGCCTCTCAATGAGAGGGATGCACACCCTGGCTGCTTCATCGGCTTCAAATGTAAGAACAGTTGTGAGGCTGACACAAGATTAGGCCAGGTCTTCTTTGGTTGTGCTTGAGGTTGTTGAGATCAGAGCCCTTGCTAAAGGTAAAAATCTCTACTAGAGAAAAAGTAGCTTTGGAACTGGTCTATGTGTGTCACAGGATAGGAGATTACATAAGTTGCTAATAGAAGCTGTATCTTCAACACTAAGACAAACTGAAAATAAAGAACTGGAAACCTAATTCTAAAAAAAAAATTAATGGCTAAAAAAAATCTGGATAGCAAGATAACATTGTCTGTTATAGTACTGGAAAATGATCGGAATCCATGAAAAATATGATATAGAAGAGCTGTCTTCTTATGACATGGATGGAATTTGAGTGCTGAAATTTTTATTTAATGATGAGTTAGTGCTCAAAATCAGGAGGCACAGCTGTAAACATATTTTACTAACCAGAAGGTAGAGTAAAATAAACAAAGTATGAATCTTGGAAGATGAAAGTCATCGAAGATTGATATCTTAAACATTAGTGAGTTGAAACACGCTAGCTAGTATCACTTAGTTTTCATCAGACAATAATATATTCTATATGCAAAGAATGAAAAATTGAAGAGGAATTGTTTCATATTCATTGCAAAAATAACCTTTCAAAATCTTTCCTGAAATGTAGTGCTGTCACGGACGAGATAATAGTCCTATGTCTACAAGAAAAATATAGCTAATATAATTATTGTTCAAAGATACCCACCAATCACTCATAAATTTTCCAACCTCTGTATCCTGGAAGTCGGATAAAGATGAGACTTTCCATTCCTCTAATGATAAATATCCTCTGGAACCCTAAGAAGCAGTTTTACGCTATCCTATAAGGTCATGGTGAGTTGAAATTTACTCAATCACAGTGGATGGCAATAATAACAGTAATTTGGAATTGATTGAACATGAAATCAATATTCAAAAGTAAATTCTGTTGTTTGGTGCCACAGAGTTGGTTTCAACTCACAACAACCTTATGAATAGCAGAATAAAACTCTGCCTGGTCCGGAGCTATCCTCACTGGTCTCTATAATGTAGTCCTGTTTTGCAGCCACGGTTTCAGTCTCTGTCATTGAAAACCTTCCCTTTTTTCCTGCCACTCTACTAAGCACGAAGTTCTTCTCCAAGAACTAGACTTTTCTGAAAAAATATTCAAAGTATGTAAGATGAAGTTTTACGTTCCTTGCCTCTAAGGAGCAGTCTGGCTGGTTTCTTCCATGATAGAGCAGGTTGTCCGTTTAGAAGTGGCATTTCATAATTTCAATATTACATGGACAAGTCCTGCTGGTGAGAACTTAAAAGTTGGAAACAAAGAAGAAGGATCAGTAATAAGAAAGAGTTTTTATAAAAACCAATGACTTATTCCTTGCATTTGCCTGTTTTCAGTATATTGTGACTATACACATGGATCTCACCTGATGACATATGCCAAAACTAAGTTATTTACATTTGTGGAAATATAGATCATCACTCAGACAAAGCCAGATGCTGACTGAAACAGGTCATTAGTTGATCATGTTCAAGTTCAAGTTGAAACTTAAAAAAAAATAGAGAAAGTTTACAAGAACAAAATTTGAGCTTTGAGTGTTTTTAGATATTTATTTCTATAAATAAATTTATAGAACATCTCAAAAACAGATATGTTGCATGTATCAAGATCAAATGAAACAATGATGACCATGAACTCATAGACAATAAATATAAGTTGTGCGGTGTCATCATCATTTACTATTTGAAAAAAAGGTTATTAAAAACAAGAAAAAATAGAAATGAGTATCAGAAGAGACAATGTGTCTTGCTTTTGAAAGCAAACTAGTTAACTGCATGAAAAAGACAAACAAATCTCTCTTCGCAGAAGTATGACCAGAGTGTTCCTTCGAAGCAAAGATGAGGAGATTTCTTTTTACATATTTTAACTATGCTGTTGGGAGAGGCTAGTCCCTGGAGAGGTATCATACTAGGTAAAACAGAGGGTTATAGAGGAAGGCCCTTGCCAAGGTTGATCAATGTGATGGCTCAAGCACAGGGGCCCTTGTGAATGTAGTGCAGGGCAGGTGATGTTATGTTCTGCTCTGCTTAAGGTCTCCATATTTGGGGGCATGCTTGATGGCATCTAACAACAATACCAATAAGAATGAAGATAGCAAGATAGATTTTTTATATGATTTCACAGAACATTTTATAGGATTTGTTGATGTAATGATAGAAATAACACTAGATTTGGGGGTTACTGCCATTAGCAGAAATATGGACAGCATAACACTTTAGTAGATAGTTTAGGAGCTCTTTTTGAATATGGTGAATTGATGGTTGTACATATAAATGAAATGGGGAGTAGGCAGTGGACTACGTGAACCTTGAGTTGATTGAGGTTTGGTTTCTAGTTCTACTGGAAACACAATGTATAGAGACATTGTATACTCTATGTTTGATAAAGGAGAAGGGGATCCAAAAAGAGGAAGACCCTCAAGGAGATGGACTGACACTTGGGCTGAAGTAAAAGGCACAAGTGGGGAAACAACTGTGAGAGTAGCCCCGGCCTAGGTTGTGCATTGGGTCGCTGCGAGTGCCTAGGGTGCACGGGCCAGAACTGACTTGATGGCACTTAACAATAAAAGGATACTTACACAGGAGCCCCCATGGCAGAGGGCTTAGGAGTTGGGCTGTTATCGGTATGTTTATTAGTTTGAAACCACCAGCCACTCTGGGTAAGAAGGATGAGGCTTTCTATTTCCATACAACAGTGTGATCTTGGACAGCCACAGGAGCAGTTCGACTTTGCCCTTCAGCATTGCCGGAGTTACAACATACTCAATGGTAATGCGATATACTACTATAATTTTTAAGGTTGTACCATTGGATGCTATCACCAAAAGAAGGTCAGAAGTAAAGAGAAAAGGTTCTAGGTTTAAACTTTCCAGGGTTGAGTTCATGGAGGTAGAGTGAAGAGAAAAGAAGACTGGGATGGAAACGTTCGTGTAGAGAGAGGAAAACCAGGTACATTGGCATCCTGGAAAAGTGTGTCCAGTGATTGACTGTTTGGAGGGATTTTGATAAATTAAATAAACGATTGAGCATAGATCTTTTTTGGTAGCCACATTAAGAAGAATTTTGATTACGAGTTTAAGAGAAAGTAAGAGAAGAAAAATGAGAAGAAAAAAGAGTATACTGTTATTATTGTTGCTTTGACTTTCTTCTTTTCTTTTAAAGAAGGAAATTCATGCAGGAGAGAGGAAAGTTGTTGAAGTCTTATCATTGGTTTTATTAGAGCTGCTAGTATCAAATGCTAAAGTGCTGAAAAGGTAAAAAATGTAGATAAAGGATCCTTCAAAATAGAAGAGATGATGGACTAGATTACGTGAGAAAATTTGGAAGTTCTTTTATTTTACTACAAAATAGAACTTCTGGGATAACATATAGCACTTTTTATTATCCTTTAAAAAGTTTATGAGTTCAGTTTTTTACTCCCTTTGAAAGAAAATTAAGGCAAGTCATTTTCATTAATAAAAAGCTTCTATTCAGTAACTATTATGTACCAAATAATTACTGCAGTGATGCTGATGATAATCAAGTTTACTTTCAAGGGAGTAAATAAATTAGAATGATTCAACAAACAGAGAGAAGAAATGGAATCTCACAGATAAGGGATATCACCAACCATTAGTTTCCTAAAGCTAAACTCATGAGCTTAACCTTTAGTCCTTTGTGTTTTCTACTTTGCATTAAAATCAGCGCTAACCTGACACAATCCTCAAATTAATGTTCTTCTACCTTTTCCTCTACTGTCAATACTTTAAACAGGAATTGTCTAGGATTTCTTGAATTGTTTCCTTGAGCTGTTTTTGCTTTACTTGATGAGAATTCTCACACAGCCCACTTTGTAAACCATTTTTAGGAAGAATAGGAGAAAATTCAGGTTTTACAGTCTCAAAGGGATTCAAAACTGGTCATGAGCAACCTTGTGAAAAAGCTCACCCACGTGTGTGGAATAGGATCCGGTGAGGGCCAGAGAGGCTGTGGCACAAATCAGGACAGAAGTAAGAGAGCGTGTCAGAGGGTCCTCCCAGCCTTTTTCCTGTGCCGTGCCTTGGCTGGGGGAGATATGGTATAAGGTATTGGTTGATCCCCTTGGCTGAGTTAAGCCCGTCTGGGTAAGGGCTTGTCCCTTCCACCTGGCTTGGGGTTTGACTAGGAGTTTGGGATCTTCATAGGCATCAAAAGGGCCTTTGCAGCCATGGGTGGCACAATGTGAATCTAGCTCTCTAAGAATTCCTATGACCCTCACAGAGCATGACAGTTACTCTCCTTGTACCCTCACTTTCACTCATCCCCAATGTGTTTCTCACCTATCAGCCAAAATGATCTCCTTAAATAGGTAGTGTATTTATTTATAAGAAGCCTCCCATCACTCTTTGAATAAATCCAAACTCTGCCTTGACATGAAGCCCTTCCGCCATATTCTCTGACCTCTTTAAGTTGCCACATTGACCTACTTCATACCTTGAACAGATGCCAAGATATTTCTTCCACTTGGGCTTTGCATGCATGCACCTTTCATCCTGGTTGCTCTTCGTTATAATATTAGCATGGCTGAAACTTTCTTGTCATTTCGTTTCCAACTTTAAGGTCAGCTCTTCAGAGAGTTCTTCACTCCCACCCAGTCTTAGCAACTATCCGTTTGTTGTCTGACATTTCACCTATTTGAGAACCTGGCTTGGCACTGAGGAGTCTTTCACAGTGTTTTGTTGCCCACTTGATTTTTTACATGTGGGAACATAAATGTTTGCTTTTGATAACTTGCTATGGGATCCAGCCCTACAGCTGATTGGTTCCTTAAGAGGAGTCCGTGTGATTAAGGGAAACATAAAGCACAGAAAAGATGGCACCAGGGGATCCTTCTTGACATCAGAACAAGGGAGTGAGTTTATTTAACAGTGAGTTTATATAGTAAGGAGAAATGCAATCTTCCATCAGACACATCCACAGCACACCAGGTAAGGGGTGAATCTGAGATGTACACATTTCTTGGGAGGACACCTCAGCATCAGTAGGAGGCCTCTCAGAGACAACGGAGCAATGAACGAACAGAACCTGACTACTCTTAAAGATAGGCATCTTTTATCTGAGTATCAAGGAGCAGGCTTTCTGTTAGTATCTTTATGGTGGGAAGTTGTGGAGAAAACTCTTTGCAGAGAATGTGCATTATCAGCCTTATTTCTATCTTCTCGGCTGTGGAGGATTTTTCTCTAACATTAGCCCTGGTCTTCCAAGGTCTTGAGTGTGGAGATTAAACCACTTACACTTTCATCCAGGTTCTCAGTTTCCCACCGTTTGTTAATGGAAGGGGAGGTCCCTGGATATAGAGCCTCTGTGTTCTGCTATGCCAATCATCGTAGCTCTGGTAGACAGAAAGAGTTGCGACTATTTTAGCCACCATGGAATGTGTCTTGTATTAATTCACTCTGGTTTCTGTGGACATTCTCTGTGTCATTGCACTTCTAAGCCATATTATATTTGGTCATGAAACCCTGTGACATTTGAGAACGTTTTTAAATTTTTTTTTCCTTTCTATCCTGATATTGTTTTGTTTATTAAACTGAGGTAAGCGTAGCATAATCACTGTTCTCTGCATCATCAAGTTTTCTAAATGTGCCACGTTTTCTCTGACCAGCAAGTTTTTGCATGTGCAAATTCCTGCCCTAGGAAAATTGCCTTCAACCTCCTATTGTGTCACTGATTTCAATGTGTGCTCCCTGTCTCAATTTACATGGTATTTTCTCTATGGAGCCTAATCCTTAGACTAGGTTCTATATTCATAAACTCCAAGTGTTTTATTTTCTGTAAAATACAATGGAGAATAAGTTATTTTTTTGTATATTACATTCAAATTTTAATTTTTGTGAAACCAGTATTGAAAAGAGGGATGAGTTCTCCATTTTTTAATGTACTTTCCTGCTATGCTGTTGGAATGTTTATAGTCATGCTGCTAGTTTTCATTGAGTCAATGCTGACCTCTGGAACAATAGAACAAAGCATTGCCTGGTCTCTTTCCATCTTCAGAACCATTGGATAAAACAGTTAGAGAGTCATCCAGCTTTTTTTCTGAAGACAAGGTAAAAAAATTTGCTATCCACACATAAATATAAGAGAACACTCTGTGAAGGATAAGATAGTATGTATGCTGTTTGCAATTATAGCCACATGTCCTCAGGGGCAATCTAAAATTATTTAGAGGAAGAATAAGGTGGTTAGCACTACGTGAATAATAGAAACTAGAAGGGAGAGTGTATGAGAAAAATTCAATGCAAGCAAAGATGTGAATATTTTCAATTACTGAAGAATGTGTAAATTATTTATGTGGCAATTTCACGTGTTCTAACCCCTCATCCAAAACAATGCATACCAAGCACAAAACCAAAAATATCCAAAGAAATGAATTTTCTTTATTAGACTAGGTATACTATTGATCATTATTAAAACTGACAAGATGGCCTCTTTATCATTGATAACTTAAAGTTAGATTACCTAAACAAAGCCAATGCCAATATTATCATTTTTGTGGGTATTTACACCTCACATTAATAGCATTTAATTTTATATAGCTGATTTTTTTCTCTAGTATATAAAATGACTCACAGACCCTCCAATGCTCATGTCTTGCAATCCATCCACTCCCTCTCTGGGACCATGAAGGATCTACAGAGTTTCTGCTCGCAAATACTGAGTCCAATGTTCACCAGTTTTTCTCCATCCCTGACTCAACTTTGACTCATTCTGATAAATGAGTATATTTTCTTGTAGTGCTAAGAGAGATAGATCCTTCCCCGGTAGTCCTTCTTTTACTCCTGCTTTCTCCTCACCTCAGACAACATGAATGCTCCACTGACCAACTCATAACTGTGTATCTGCAGGTGGACTTACCTAGTACAAAACTGCTTTCTTGATTGGGTTTTCCACTCGGGTCCATACCTCTACTTCAGTTCTGATAGTTGATAAATTCTATCATGCTAAATTATTTTAAGTTGGGTGCTAGTTAGGCTTGTGTCTAGCTGCAAACCTCTGAAACCTCTACTAACAAATTAAAGAGAAGCACTGTATATTTTTCTCTAATAAAAAGAAGCCTGGGGATGGGCCTGCTTGATTCTGCTGCAGGAGTTTGTTGTTTCTGACAGTTTATTGGCCTCTACAACAGTATGGCAGTCTTAGCTCCAGAAAACAAGGTGGAAGGTCAGAGGTGTTTGCTTTATTTGTTAGCCATCTATTACATGTGCCATCACTTTACAGTTTAAATGATAAATATGTCTGACATATTTAAAGACAAATGAATAGCATACATTTAATAAAAGTATTACATAGTTGCTTGTAATGTTATAAAATGTAGCATTTATAGGTCTGGCAAATTAATCTTCAAGTCTTGAGTTTTGAAGCAGCAGAAAATTTATTTCTCAAGTTCCTTCCAGAAGTAAGTCTCATTAACTTAAAATCAGTTTGTCCAGATGACAAATTGACCATTGTTAACATGAAAGGTATTTGGAGAAATGATGCTTTTTTTCTGTGAGAATCTGAAAACTTGGGACACATCCTAAACAAATTTATGTCTCTTTTGTTAAAAAAAAAAAACTCTCTCCTGACACGTAGTCAATAGTGGCACACACTATATTGTCTATTAATTTATTGATGTTATGAAGAGTTTTCTTCTTCACTAACTCAATTTCATTTCATATAGCATTGTGACTGTCATAGTTTATATGTGTTCATATGGTTGGCAAACTGACTACACTCTGGGATTCTATCTATAGCGTCTGCAGTGTGAAGCCACCAGATGTTGCATGAGTGGTTGAGGAGGCTTTCTATGGCAGTAAAGTGTCACAAACCTACAAGGGTAGGTCTACCCTGTCCTACATAGTGTTTATCAGTTGGAATAAACTCAATGGCAATGTATTTTATCTTGTGCTTTAATTTGGATGGATTAAACTGGTCAAGTTGGATTTGGTAAAAGTATAATCCTTAACTATACAAACATTTATAATGAGAAGATACTAGCTAATGTACATCTGGCAATACTGAATTCATGTTTTAATTATTGTTTCAAATAGCAGAGTCTCAAAATCAATTTAGATGACTAAAATCTAATAGCTAAGTTTCTGATTGGATTTCCATTATTTTCTTTTAAACATGTGTTTCGAATAGCAAATGCCTTGGCCCCCCATGCACGTTAACAAAATATTTACAAGGACAGAGGTATGTTTTGCTAATTGGTAATCCTTTCACTCTTGCTGTTATCAGGTATCACTGAATTGGTTCCAACCTAAGAACAACAGTAGGAGACCGCCCAGTTCTGAGCCAGGCACACACTTGTTCTTTGTTAAGCTCCTTGGTTCTCTCTTTGAGCCTTTTTTATTGCAGCAACCGTGTCGATCTGTCTTGTGGAGGGTCTCCTGATGTTTCACGGACACTCTGCTTTACCAAGCATGGAGCCCTTCTTGAAGAACTGATCCATCTTGATGATACAAGGTGACTACATTAGAGACAAAGCTGATTGTCTTCCTTAATGCCTGCGCTAAATGAAAATTACCTGTTCACGCCACAATAATGGGGTTGGGGAAAAATCAGTACCCTAATTAGACACCGAGGGGAAGATCCAAATTGAGCAATGCTCAGATACAGGCCTCTGCGTCCAGGTAGGAGGTCCGGTGGGCACACTGTCTAGGCCTAGTGACATGCCATCCCACAGGCAGGCCCCAACTCAGTCAGTAAGACAGGCCAGGGCTCTTTCCCGTGTCTCCCCGGCCAGTGGGGTGGGATAGAATAAAGACAGGGAGCACAGCCCTGAACATCCTTGGGGCCATTTTGTTTCTTTGTTTTTACTCTGCTCTTGTTCAGGTGCATGCTACAGGTGGAGGGTGGGAGTCTTCCCCACATGCACTGTGATTAATTGCCTGTGGGCCCCCTGGGGCTCTAAGACCCTCTTGGCCTGTGGCCATTCCCCAGTTCTCCATATGTGGGTATCATGGTCCTGTTCCAGTTTTGTTTCCCCATGGTTTTCAGCACCCAGTTTCGAACCCCACATGGCTTCTATGCTTTCCAGAAGTAGCATGTAACTTTTTGAGGTTGTAATACCTGAAACTTTTCCTTTCCTTCATAAAAACTCACTGGATTACAAAAGTGCTTCTGTTACATGAATTCTTTTAGCTCCTTGAAGCGGAAAACCAAGAGAACCCCAATCCAGAAACCTAACAATAACATGTCCAAAGAAAGAAATGTAAATTTCACTATCATCACTTCTAAGAAGGATATTTGCTCTGCTTCTTTCAAGAAAGAATTATCTTTTGTCAGCTCATGGTGTAGTCAATATTTTTGCTAAAACCGTAATTCAGATACTAGATCTCATTTTTCTTTCCTCTTGGTAGCTACAAGAAAATTGTATTTTATATTTCCTAAGGGAAAGAAATGATCTTAGATTTGGTGATCCAAAACTTGTTTGGGCTTAACAAATAAATATTATCTAAAAAGGAAAAACCATTGCAAATATTACTTTTTAAAATAAAATATTGACTCTCGCTTTTGAATTATTTTTCACCAGCATCACTATTCCTAATTATGCAAAAGATGTTTTCGCTAAGGCATTTTGACTCTCAATCACTGCTCAGAAGCTAGGGCACTGGCTTGATGGCAGTATTCCTTATCTTTAAATTGATTTTTGGACTAGAGAATTGAAATATATGATCTCTACAGTTTTCAATGTACTTAAAGATGAGAATGATTAAAATTACCAAAGAGAAAGGCTGAGGCCCGGTGGCATAAGTGGTTGATTGCGGGACTGCAACCTGTGGGCTTGGTGGTTCAAATCCAGCAGCGGCTCTCAGGAACAGCACTGGGCAGCGCCCACAACCACCAGAGGTAGTGAAGACCACACACACACGCAAAAAAAAATAAATAAAATGAATTACTAAAGAATGGACAAATTGTGAGGTGGAATCAAGTATATCCTTCATAAAGGCTAACAGAATATGTAAACAGTATGTAAAGTTAAAGATAATGTAAACAACAGAAAAAAAACAAAGGTCAGAAGAGACTCTGAAACTTGCTTTTGAAGAGCAGCAAAAGGGAAAAGAAATTTACACAAAACATTTCAAAATGTTTTGTTTGGAAATACAAAGAAAAGTATGGTAACTGTGAAAACCCAGGAACTAGAAAACTGAAAGAAAGGGAGGAATATGTGCAAAATTTCTCAAGGTGAAAATTTAAGAAAACACTCAAGCCTCTATAAGAGCCAAAATAACTCGTTTCAAAATTCAAGGAATCCGGGGAAAATATTGAATGCACCCAAAAAAGATGTCCATCGGTCAGGAGAAGAATGGATAAGGGAACTTTGAAATGAACACAATGGAGTGCGATGTGTCACTGAAAAACAATGGTGAAAGTAGGAAGCATCTTATGACATAAACAGACCTGGAGAATATTACAATGAGTGGAATTAGTCAATTACAAAGGGACAAACATTATATGAGACTCCTCCCATAAGGGACAAAAAGGGAGACTTTTATACCAAAAGAAAGAGATCTAAGACAAACAAAGCATAAAGTCGTAGACCTTTCTGTTCCTGATCTCAAAGCACCTCCTACTCAGCCATGAAGTCAGACCAGACTGGTAATGTTACCATGGTAGATACAGAGGTGAATTAAACTGACAAGAAGTGGCAGACAGGCTAAATGACAGACCTTCTAAAATTTAGACACTTATGAACATCAATCAATTTCAGGAATAAAATAGAATAAAGGAGACCCTACCATCTAGGAAAATAAAATTTTGGCAATGGCATATAGGAGAAGAGAATAATCGTCAAAATGTATAGATAATTTCAACATCTCAATAAGATAAATACACAACAAAACAAGGACTGATGACATGAACACTTTGACAGAGAAGACATATAGGCAATCAATACATATAATGTGTGGAAAAAAAACCCGAAGTCATTAGCCATTTAAGAGATGCAAATCAAAACAGCAATAAGATATTACTCCCACTTCAGTTTTAGAAACAAAGTTAGGACAAAAACAGAAAATGAGACATTCTGAGGAAAGTGTGGGAGACTGGAAAGCTTATACACTGCTGGTGGAACTATAAAATGGTGTGAGCTCGGTAGAAGGAATGAGGGCACTTCCGCAGAAGTTTGCAAATAGAAGTGCTGTACAAAATGGCAGCTTCCTGGCTTCCTCACTAGGCATGTGAAACACTGAGAGAACCAAGAAAAAGGCAGGGGGCCCATGGAAATGAGGAGACAGCAGCATTTGCGGCTTTTATCATTGAAATCGAATGCCTGAGACCATGAACTTTAGCAGGTCACTCATAGAGATGGGCCATTTGAAACTGTCAGTTGCTTTGCTAGAGAAAGACAAGACATTTTACTCCCTTAAAGATTTACAGTCTCACAAACTCACAGAGGCAGTTATACTCTGTGTTTTAGGGTCCCTGTAAGCAATTTTAGGATATATAAATTCAGGATAAAACTGAAGAAAATTAAAATAACTTTTATAGGAACCAAAAAAAAAAAAAATCTTGAGTCTCTCCCACCTGAATTCAGAGAGCAACTCAAGAACAGAGTTGACACATTGAGCAGACCTGATTAGCTGTGGGTGGAACTCAAGACCACCGTTCCAGAAGAAAACAGAATGTCTTTACAAAGACAGGAAAGAAGGAAATCTTCAAAGTGGATGTTGGAAGAGATTCTGAAACTTGCTCTTTATCATTGAGCAGTTAAAGCAAATGGAAGAAAGGACTTGAAGAGAAAAATGAAAAGGGCAGCTCAAAAAATTAAAGGGACAGCTCAAAATTACAAAGTCAAGTACTATCATGCAAATGCATAAAGACCTAGAATTAGAACTGAAACAATTCAAGAAAAAAAAAATCAAGCTGTGAGTCACAACCTCAAAAGATTCTATGGGCTAAACATTGAATGATTAAGGAAGCGTAAAAAGAAGATAGAAATAATACACAGAGTTACTTAACTACAAAGAACTCATCCATGTCCCACAATTTCAGAAGGTAGCATATGAGCAAGAATCAATGGTGCTAATGAATGAAGGTCAACCTGCACTGTATGCATTGTCCAAAGACAAGGTTCCAGAAATTTACGGAATATTCATTGACATGACTCAACAAACTGAAGAAACACTGAAAGTAATCACTTGACTATGCCAGGAAATTTGTAAGACACCTACTTGGTCAACTAACTGGAAGAGGCCATATCTGCATCCATATTTGTACTCATTCAAAGATGGGTGAACCAACAGAATGATCAAACTATAGAATAATATCATTAATATCATGCACATGATCCTGATGATCATCCAATAATGAGAGCAGCAGTACCTCAACTGGAAACTGCCAGAACTTCGGGCCAAATTTAGAAGAAGATGTGAAACAAGGGATATTTCTGCTAATGTTAGAGGAATCGTGTCTTAAAGCAGAGACTATCAGAAAGAGTTTCCCTTGTGCTTCATTGGCTATGCAAAAGCCTCTGATTGTGTGGACCATAATAAACCATGGATAACCTTGAGAAGAATGGAAATTCCTGAAGATTTCATTGTGCTCATTCAGAACTTGTACATAGATCAAGAGGTAGTTGTGGAAGCAGAACAATGGCTTTCTCATGGGTTAAACTGCAGAAAGATGTGCTACTGAGTTGTATCCTCTCACCACACTTGTTCAATCTGCACGGTGAACAAATCATCCAAGAAGTTGGCTTATATGAAGAAGACGGTGGCCTCAATATTCATGGAAGGTTTATTACCAACCACACATTTTGCTTGCTGAAAGTGAGAAGGAATTGAAGCACTTGCTGATGAAGATCAAGAATTGTAACCTTTAGGAGAGATTGCAACTCAATGTAAAGGAGACCAGAATCCTCACAACTGGACCAACAGGTAACATCATGATAAATGGAAAAAAGGTTGAAGCCATTGAGGATTTCCTCTTGCTTAGATCGACAGTCCATGCTCATGGAAACAGTGGTCAAAAGATCAAAAGATGTATTACAATGGGTAAATCTTCTGCAGAAGACCTCTTTTTCATATTGAAGTGCAAAGACATTAATTTGAGGACTCAGCCGCACCTGATCGAAGCCATTGCCTCATCTGCATGTGAAAGTTGGACATTGAATAAGGAAGACTGAATCTGAATCCATACATCTGAATGATGATGCTGGAGAAGAATATTAAAGTAACATAGAGTGCTAATGAGAACAAGCAAAAATCTATGTTGGGAGAAGTAAGTCCAGAGTGCTCCTGAAAGGCAAGATGACGAGACTGCATCTTACATACTTTGGACATGTTGTCAGGAGAAAGCAGTCCTGGGAGAAGGACCTCATGCTTCTTGAGGAAGCTGGGGGGTGGTGAGCCCCAAGCAAGATGGTTGATACAGTAGTTAAATCATTGGGCTTAGGCACAGAACAGGACTCTGCAGTGTTTCATTCTATTGTACAGAGGGTCACGATGGGAGCCAACTCGATGACACTAACGTGTCAGAATGAACTCCTGGCAGGGAGTTGTTTCTTGGCAAGGAAGGTTCTAGTAAGCATGTTTAGAGTTTAGTATTGAGTCTGTGGTCCTCTTGTGAGTAGAGAAATGGTGATAGGCTGAGAGGCCTCTCCATATATGCATGTATCTATGGAAGCTAAAATAATTTAATCATCTTCTTTAAATGTCCTAAAGTTTAAGGCCTACCAATCTGTGTTAGCTGTTTTTGGGCACCCAAGTATTTTGATTTTTGTTTTATAAAAAATGTTTTCAGAGACTATCCATTCCAGGTGAAGGAGCTGTGGTGCTTAATCAGGGCCAGGTTCTACTCTTGTATAAACTCAATTCATCAATCATAGAGAAACTGTTCCAAAGTCAAGCACAACTACACAAGCGGACTCCCATTAGCCCTGCATACCTTTCTCATGCTACTCTGCTGGACCCAGACAGACACATGAACAAACCTACTACCATTGAGTTGATTCAGGCTCATAGCAACCACGGCAACTGCTATTTTGAGTTTCTTCAGGTCCCTCAAACTTCTTAAACAGGGGGTCAGTTCACTGTCCTACAGACCGTTGGAGGGCCGGACTATAGTTAAATAAAAAACAAACTGTGAACAAATTCACTGTGGGCCCAGGTTGAGTCAGTTGCTAAGCAGGATGGGCAGCGTGACAAAAACACCCGACAGGCCGGATAAATGTCCTTGGCGGGCCACATGTGGCCCGCGGGCTGTAGTCTGAGGACCCCTGATTTAGCTGCTAAATCCTTACAGGGGCAGACAACTTCGTCTCTTTCTCAAGGAGCAACTGTTGAGTGTGACCCCTGACAATGCCTAACCCACTGTGGCCACAAGATGATTTACAACCATAGACACAGAGTTTAAATTTGATCTTGTTTGTAAGCGGACATTTATTTTTACAGATGCAAATGTGCATCCTTTATAATGTTATATACTGAGAAAGTCTGTGGTCCTGTATGCCAGCGTAGTAGGAAGTTTTGAAGAATGGGATAGCTATAGATAGTGTCAATGAATCAAAGATCATTCTTGGTGACAGAGTCCAATTTGTTTCTTTTAAGTTTTCTTCACGCTTCACTGTTTGTTTATAATGCCTTAAAGAGGGGAAGGAAAGCACTTAAGTAGTTAGTACATCTGGAGAGGTCTAATCAGGATGACAATACAGCATATCACAGATACTAGCTGACTTTGGGAAAAGAAGGTATTGTTAAAAATCACATCATAAAAAGAAACTTAAACTGGGATTCAAAGGCAGAATGCGGCGTACTCATCTCCTAGTGAACTTTGGTCTTTTAATTACTTTTATGGAAATAATCAGTACAAAAGCATGTACTCTTTATAGAGAAGTTTATCTGCATGCTTTTTATCTTACCCAGTCTTTGCCGAAAACAATGCCCAGACTTCGCATGACGATTGAAATTGTGGGGAGGATTTGATGCAATTTTGCAGCAAATGATGGATTTTAAAATACCAACACTTTGCCAGTTCTCTTTTCATACGCAAAGGAGCTTCAATAATTTTGTGGAGAACTAGTATTAAAGGATAATGAAATTTCTCCAGGAGCTATCCAGATAGAGACCTCCTAGGACAGAATCACGTTGAACGTGGAAGGAAGGAAAGGAGAGGAACTAGAAATGGAAAAGAATCGGGGATATAATAAAAGCATTCAAGCGCTTTGGAATGTTTTCGGGCACAACACAGAAGAAGTGTGGTTAAATACAGAGGATGTGTTTTCTCACCAAGAGACTGAAAACGCTCGGATCAATCAGCATGGCTATTCCTAGTCTTGCAGTGAAGCATAAAATGGTGTCGTTTTGCTTTCCAGATGGTGGAATCTTCCAAAGGTGTGTCTGCGGAGCTGCACCACGAGAGGGCAATAGAGCACCGGGAAGAGCGCAGCCCTCGCCCACCTTCTCCCATCACCTCCCCACCCACCCACACCCTGTCAGAAAGGAGAGCCGGGAGACGCCGGGAGAATCTGGATGGAAGAAGACACGTGGGCGTGCAAGGACACATTGCGTCCCCGTGCTGAAGTGAGGAGAAGGGAAGGGTTGTTTCGACATACCCTGACAAGCATTGCGACTAAAAAATTTGCACTTTATTGAATGAATTATAGGCACTGTAGCACAAAACATGATTTGAGAATTGTGAAGACTTTCTACCAATTAAAAAAATAATAACAGAACAGCCCTATTATACAAGACGAGTGTTTGAAAGCTTAAAACAATGTGAGAAAAAATCTAGCTCACTGATGCAATGGATTGTAATTACTCATTTGCAGCCACCTAGATTCTATATTTCGGATGATCTCTCCTGGTGGCACTCTGTGAGCAATAAATAAAAGGCCATGTTTGGAACTCAGAGGAAGCGATGTGCTGGCACTCGCAAGTCTATAGCCATCTATGTAGACACACACATCAATTATATTTTTGCCGTTTCTTCCTGCAGTGAATAAATAGTACAAAGTCTATTTAGTTTTGGATTGAGTAGACAATTTAGAATGACCGAGTTGCTATTGCTTAAATGATTTAACTTTTATTCACCATGCAAGCGACCAAATTCTATATTTTAAAAAAAATGCTTCATTATTATTTTAAAGGTATATATAATAATTTTGTGACAGATGTTATACTGTGTCATTCTTAAAATTCAGAATTTCTTTGGTTTCTAAGTATATTTTCAGCACAGAAGCTACTGCTTTTTCATACAGCGTATGTGTCAGTGAATTAAGAAGATGGCATTTTGTTAGTGTTCAAAAATGAGTCTGTGGAAAAAACTTCCATTGAAAGAAAAGAATACCAAATTCTAGCTTTAGTATTTAAGCTGTTTGTGTTCTTTCACTTTTTATTCAATCACTAATTAAAAATTAAGGTTATGCAGAACAGAATGAAAAAATTATATTTATGAAGACTTTTCAAGGATATTTCAAATTTTAGAAGCAAATATAGAAAACAATTAAACTACATGTGTTCTTTGGTTAAATAATATTTGGTCATATGTTGAAAAGCTGTTTGCCAATTGATTATTTTCCAACTGGAGCTATATTTTTTCATTGACACAGGTGAAAATTTCAGAGATGCTTTATCTTTATTATTTGTCAGTAGTTCTTAATATTGAGCCTGGAGACTTTTCTGCCTCAACCATGAATAATCTGAAAACACTTTTGTGCATGGAAACAGCTACTATTATTTATTAAAAGAACTCTGTGGGAAAATTATTTGCAAAGTAAAGAACCCTTGGCAATATGGAAAAAAGAAATCCTTATTTATCTCTTTGTGAGATGCATATTTCCATTCTCTGTTTTCTTAAAATACTTTCCATAATATAGTCATATTTTTCAGTCAAAGATCCAGCTGACTGAAGAAACCCAATGCATTATTACATTTCATTTATATTGAAACATTTGTCAATCTATTTTTTTCTTGAAAAACTTTAATTTTCTCTTGTACACATGGTTCATGTCAAATATATAAAATATTGAATATAATCAAGTTATTTGGCATATTAAAATGAGCTGTAAATAATGCAGAAATATTTTTGTTTCCTTCATACTGGTGACATCAAGGATGACTTGAGAGTGTAAGTGTGTGTATGTTTGTGGGATGTCCTGAGGGTAATGTCCACCACAAAATAAGCTCAGAAAAAGCGACTAAGAATGTGTCTATTCCTGGGGTTGCTATGGTCTTAACTACTATTATAAGTAAATTCACAACAACATATAGGAGCAGTGTTATATTTCTAGAGTTCAAGGAGTCATTAGTGTGTTTCTTGTTAGTGCTATGGAGATACAAACATTTAAAATATATTGTATTGTTAAAGAAGTGTTTCTGTTTTGTTGGGAGCACCATAAACCTACACATCAAGAAAAGGAGTCAAGGTAATTATTATACCTCTTAATCTAAATATTGTCATAGTGACAGGTAGCTAGTTTTAGGGATCAAGGGGGTGGTCTCCATCAAATGCCTACCCTGAATGAAAATCAGCTAGCACTGCCACAAGAAAGGGGTTCCAAAGAAATGAGGCACACCAATTAGACACCTATGGGAAAATGTAGAAGTGGGCATGCGCAGACCAACGCCGCCAAGCCCAGGTAGAAGCCTACCTGAACACACCCTCATTAGGTACCAGCAATATTACATCTCCAGGTGCGCCTCACTCAGCAATAAGGTCAGCCAGGACCTTCGACCGGAAGGACCACATAGGACTTGCAAGCCGCAGTTTGTCTCAGGCAGCCCCGCTCCGTGGTGGGGAGACAGAAGCTAGGCCTAGGCAGAGCGATGCCAGAGCTCGCGCCACCTGCCGCACTTCAAGCTGCCTTGACTCACACCATTCAACGGCCGAGTTAGCAGCACTGGCATTCCAGCCCATGGGCTTGTATCCAACGAGTAGTGCTGATGTTCGTTACCAAATGGTTAAAAACAAGTTGTTTGATCAAATAACTCACACCACCTGTCTTTCACGTGGACTTCCTGCCTATACATCGATTGGCATTTTAAAATGGCTTAGGTGTTATGTTTTCTCTTGCATTACATATTATTTTTTTAATATCAGAGGCTTCTCATATCCGCCTGTTTTGAGAAAGACCTTTTACTATCTGCTATTTCAACTACAAATATTATAACATAGCTTTCAGTTAATCACAAAAGAAAGAAATCCTTTACCAACAATCAAAAAAGATGTATCATCTTTGTTTACCCATTAATCAACATGAAAGGAAAACCTAGTCATATTCTAGTCCTTTAAAATACTGAGTGCCTTATGATAGTGGATTTTTTTACAATTTGATTCAATTTTGTGGATCTCAAAGATCAGCAGGGTGAAATTTCTCATGCCAAAATCTCCATCACAAAACAAAAGACAATTTGGTATAGTTATTGCTCTTATACATTTCTTCCACATGAAATAATTTGTAAAATAATTGTTGATTTACTCTGGTTTTAGATTGACTAATGATATAACATTAGGACTATTTTCAGCATTTGAAGCACACTAGATAAAGCCATAGGCAAGGTTTGACTACTGTTTTCCTTTGTTCCATGAATATTTTATAATCTATTGATGGTTGGGAAGAAATTTTCTTTATACAATGCAGTTGCTTCATAAAAATCTCATGATTTGATGTTAGGGATCCAAAGACATATTTGAATTCTAAACATGGATACTACAGAGGCACTAGAACAATTGCTTTCCCTGGTCTTTGCCCTTCTATATTTGGTATGTGTGCTGACTATGTGTATGTATTAGACGTCAATAGATGAGGATGTTTTCAGTGTACAAATCATGATGAACTTAACATTGAGTCCCATCCTCTGATTGTTTCAAGCACCAGCTAAGCCTTCAAGGTTTCATGGTGGCTCCGGGAGCTACATTCTTCTTCTTAGCTCCTTCAGAGCCTCTTGATAGCATGCGTCACAGAAGAGTCATTCTCTAGATAATTTTGTTGTTTGTGGACTGTTCAGTGACATCTTCTGCATCACTGACACACCACTCTTTTTTGTTTAGTTGACTTCATTGGAAAATGCTGATGTCAAATCTTTTGAAGGAGCTCAAGGCAGTGGACTCATCCACCCATCACTGGAATCAGTGTGATCATAGGTGCCTTGGGCCGTCACAGAACTTACAAAGGAAATAGCCTTCTCCTTTCATTCCCACATAATTTAAATATTTAATAACCTGGCTGGTATGTGTCTGTTAATATTATGTTCCAACACCGTGATGTGATATCAGGTATTGTCGTTGTGCTACTACAAAAATGAACAGCATGCAGGTGTACACATACTTATCCACACACAAAGGCAGAGCCCTCTTCTTATGGCAAGATGCAAAGGATGAGGGCATAGAAAT
This sequence comes from Nesogale talazaci, assembly GCA_004026705.1. Classification (NCBI taxonomy): domain Eukaryota; kingdom Metazoa; phylum Chordata; class Mammalia; order Afrosoricida; family Tenrecidae; genus Nesogale; species Nesogale talazaci. The sequence goes on along the minus strand of PVJH01001016.1, from coordinate 204,998 downwards.
GAAAGCAGTTTAGATAACACATGTATGTATTGGCTGTGAAAAGTGCGGGGGAAAACTTACAGGCTTGGGAAGAAGGCAGGTAATCCAGAGTAGTCTCTAAGAGTATTTATTGAATATGACCCATTGACACCTTTCCAATGTGCATATTTCTATTTATCAGTATTTTGTTTCATAATTGCTCTCAAGTCAACTCAAACCCTTTATGAAAGTGGCAGGGTATGATTAATAAATAACAGAAATTTCTAGCCAGGAAACTAGTAGTCAAGGTGAATATGAATGAGTATGAGGGTGGGGACTATTTAAAAAAAAGACATTTGTAAACCAGTTTCTGTTCTGATATAGACGATCTTCAGTACATGAGCAGCAGGTACCTGGGACTAGCACTTACAAATTCTCTTGGGGTAATTCTTCTATAGTTTTCAGATCTGTATACAAAAAAAGGAAACTGAAATGGTGCAAACAGGAAACTGCACACAGGCTTATTCCAAACACTGGTAAATATATCTCAAACAATACTAAGATTTCAGATGCAGAACATACATTAAATGTACTTTAGGATCATTAGGCAGAGAAAACACCGGATTGCTGTTGCCACGGTACAGCGATTTACCAGTCTTCTTCAAGCTCAATTAGAAGTTTCTGGAGCACAGAAATGATCAAATTTCCCACAGAGGCTAAGAAGGAAAGCAAGGAACACAGAGTCAAATCCTACCATGTCAGGCTTCGTCATTGACTTTAACTGTGCTGTGATCTGAGACCTGCTATAAAAAGGCTGAAGAAGTCAGAGGGAAGCAATAAACTGGTATGAACTAGTTAGAAAGTAGCATTGTGATGACACACAGGAGGCTAAGTGAAATGAAAACAGTTTAAGAAGTCTTGCCTACTGCCAGTAGAAATCAACACCGAAGCAAGAAGCATAGTCAGTAGTTTTGAGAGCATTCAACACATGTAAGTGACATTAGGTAACAAAATAAGTATGTAGAGGTTCAACAAAATGAACAGTTCAATCAAGCTTCATTAAAAAACAAAATAAATCTAATATCACCACCACCACCACTTTCTAGTGATAATGTTGACACTCAAAGCACATAACAAGAAAACTTAAATATTTATGTAATCACAAAGAAAGACCTGTCATAGGCAAAATTATTAAATAAGTAAAATTCATTAGTTTCTTCTGTAATAGCTGTGTATTATGATAAGTCAAAGTGCACATATATTGACTTAAACTAATACAGAGAGTCCATCAAAATGTACTTCAAGTGAGTTCATGGGCAGTTGTGTCAGGCAGGGTTCTCTTAAAGAAATAAAACCAGGACACTATTAATTCTTTATATATATTTATATAGTGAGAAAGGTATATAAGATAAGAAAGAAACAGTTAACTATAAAGCAGTACAAATTGCTTGGTGCAACTCACTTGTGTGAGACAGCTAGAAAACTGGCAGTCCTTCAAGGCTTGAGGGCCACTGAGTAGTCCTCTGTAGAGCAATTCAGGCTATCTGGTCACAGACAGCAAACAGCAGAGCAGGTTGCCAACAGTCAGCCAGATGACAGAGTCCAACAGTCCCCAGCTCAAGAGATGTATATCCCAGGAAAATGGCAAAGTAGGGCTTGAAGGAACCACAACTCACATCTCCACAGTCCATGATTAGGTGTCCCACGGGTAGTGTTGATTGGAGGTCGAGGCACAGGACGAACAAGGCTGCTGTCTGGTCTGAAGGTCCGAAAGCAAGAGAAGGTGGGACTTGCTGAGCCCTTTGTATCTCTGACCTTCAATTCATTCTGTGTGTTCATTGGCTGTGCCGTCACAACAGACCCACCAATCTTCTGTGGCCATGTTGGCATAACAAACCTACCCATCACAATCCCCCCCTTGCCAACATGGCACCTGTACACAATTCTTTATAGAATTTTCAGACATCAATGAACTTATACTTAACATCAAACGAACTTATACTTAACATCAAACATCTATCATACATATATATGAGAACACACTGAGTCCAATTGTAGCTGATATATCATACATGAGCAAAGAAAAGATTCAATAAGCTCACAAACAGAAAATACATGAACAATCCCAAACCTCGATTCTGCAATTGATCACGTGGTCGTAATTGGTAAGTAGAACTACCTTCTTCTACTGTCCATTCTGTATTACCTTTGCCCTCAGCAATCACTTCAGCTGGTTGTGGTTTTTTGCCTGGTGGGGTGACCCAGACCTTCATTCCTGAAGGGTCTAGGTCATTACATGTCCTGTCATGATGGGGTTGCTACAATTTACCATTAACTTTTATCACAGGTCATGGTAGCACTAAGAGTCAGCTTATGGGATCTCCTGGATTCCAAACATATCTCTCTTTGCCCCCATTATGTAACACCTATCCAAATTCTTCTTGATAATCTGGGTCAATCACAGCACTCAGTACTGTGACACCCTTTCTAATCTGTTGATCCAAAAGCACGAGAAACTCCAAATGCCTAGGGGGCATTCTCAGCTGCCAGTTCAGTGGAATCCGTGCTGTGTTTTCAGGTGGGAGAATTCCTTCCTTCAGGACCAGAACCTCCAGTCCCAAAGAACATAGGGCTGCTGGGACAGGAAGCAAAAATGTTGCAAGTGGGTCAATAGGAGTAATAGTGAGTGGTGCCACTTTCCACCCCATGGTTCCTGGACCCATGAATCCTGGCTAATGGAGACACAGCACTATATATTGGCCACTGGTTTAAAGCATATACAGTTTTCTGGAGAACACTACCCCAGCCTCACAAGTTGTTGCCACATAGTTTGCGTCGCAGTTGTGTCTGCAGGAGCCCATTCCATCGTTCTATCAAGCCAGCTGCTTCAGGATGATGAGGAACATGATATGACCAGTGGATTCCATGGGCATGGGCCCATTGCCTCACTCAATTTGCTGTAAGGTGAGTTCCTTGATCTGAAGCAATGCTATGTGGGATGCCATGCCGGTGGATGAGGCATTCTGTAAGTCCACGAATGGTGGTTTGGGCAGAAGCATTGCGTGCAGGGAAGGCAAATCCATATCCAGAATATGTGTCTATTCCAGTCAGAACAAAGCGCTGCCCCCTCCAGGATGAGAGTGGTCCTATATAATCAACTTGCCACCAAGTTGCCAGTTGATCTTCCCCAGGAATGGTTCCGTACCTTGGACTTAACGTCAGTTTCTGCTGCTGGCAAATAGGGCACTCAGCAGTGGCTGTGGCCAAGTCAGCCTTGGTGAGTGGAAGTCCATGTTGCTGTGCCCATGCATAGCCTCCATGCCTGCCACAATGTCCACTTCGTTCATGTGCCCATTGGGCAATAATAGGAGTGGCAGAGGAAAGAGAAGGACCAGTGCCCACAGTGCGTGTCATCTTATCTACTTGATTGTTAAAGTCCTCCTCTTCAGAGGTAACCCTTTGGTGAGCATTCACATGAGACACGATTACCTTTACTTTTTTGGCCCATTCAGAGAGATCCATCCACATACCTCTTCCCCTCACTTCCTTGTCACCAATTTTCTAATCATGTTTCTTTCAAGTCCCTGACCATCCAGCCAAGCCATTAGCCACAGCCCATGAATCAATATACAGTCTCACACCTGGCCACATTTCCTTGTAGGTGAACTGAACAGCCAGGTGCACCACTCGAAGGTCTGCCCATTTGGAGGATTTTCCTTCAGCACTATCTTTCAGGAAGATCCCAGAAAGGGGGTGTAGTGTTGCTGCTGTCCACTTAGAGTGGCACCTGCATATCATGCAGAGCCATCTGTGAACCAAGCACAACTTTTTCTGTTCTTTAGTTAAATTATCATAAGGAACTCTCCAGGAGGCCATAGGTGCAGATTCGGAAAGAGAAGGTAATGTGACTGGAGTGGGGACTGAGGGCATTTGGGTCACTTCTTCATGCAACTTACTTGTACCTTCTGGTCCTGCTCTGGCCCGATCTTGTATGTACCACTTCCATTTAACAATGGAGTGTTGCTGCACATGTTCAACTCTGTGAGTCAGACAATACCCAGTTCATGATGGGTAGTTCAGGCCTCATGGTGGCCCAAGGTGTGGCGTTCAGTCTCCACCAAAGCCCAGTAACAGGCCAACAGCTGTTTTTCAAGGTGTGTGTGTGTGGGGTAGCTGTCTGCAGAAGATGGCAGGACTTTACTCCAAAATCCCAATGGTCTACTCTGTGATTCACCAATAGGGGTCTGCCAATGACTCCACACTGCATCTTTATGAACAACTGACACTTCTAGCACCATTGGGTCAGCTGCATCATATGGTCCCAGTGACAAAGCAGCTTGTATGGCAGCCTGGACCTGTTGCAGAGCCTTTTCTTGTTCCAGGCCTCACTCAAAATTGGAGGCCTGTTGTGTCTCCTGATAAATAGGTCAAAGTAGAACACCCAAGTGAGGGATATGTTGCCTCCAAAATCCGAAAAGGCCCACTAGGCGTTGTGCTTCCTGTTTCATTGTTGGGGGAGCCAGATGCAATAGCTTGTTCTTCACTTTAGTGGGAATATCTCCACATGCTCCACACCACTGGACCCCTAGAAATTTTACCAAGGTGGAGAGTGCTTGAATCTTTGTTGGGTTAATTTCCCAACCTCTTGTAAGCAGATGTTGTACTAATGAATCCAAAGTCTTTGATATATCCTCCTTAGTGGGTCCAATCAGCATAATGTCATCAATATAATGGACTAGTGTGGCATTTTGTGGAATAGAATGGCGATCGAGGTCCCTTTGGACCAAATTATGGCACAGGCCAGAGAGTTGATGTACTCCTGGGGGAGAGTTGTGAAAGTGTACTGTTGCCCCTCCCAGCTGAAGGCAAACTGCTTTTGGTGATGGTTTGAGATTGGTATCAAGAAGGCATTGGCCAGATCAATAGCTGCATACCAAGTACCAGGAGAAGTATTAATTTGCTCAAGCAATGAGACCACATCTGGAACTGCAGCTGCAATTGGAGTCACCACCTGGTTAAGCTTACGCTAATCCACTGTCATTCTCCAGGATCCATCTGTCTTCTTTACAGGCCAAATGGGTGAGTTAAATGGAGATGTGGTAGGAATCACCACCCCTGCATCTTTCAAGTCTTTGATGGTGGCACTGATCTCTGCAATTCCTCCAGGAATGCGGTATTGCTTTTGGTTTACTATTTTCCTAGGCAATGGCAGTTCTAATGGTTTCCACTTGGCCTTTCCCACTATGATAGCCCTTATTCCACATTTCAGGGATCCAATGTGGGGGTTCTGCCAGTTACTAAGTATGTCTATTCCAATGATGCATTCTGGAACTGGGGAAATAACCACAGGATGAGTTCGGGGATCTACCGGACCCACAGTGAGATGTACCTGAGCTAAAACTCCATTAAAAACTTGACCTCCATAAGCCCCCACTCTGACTGGGGGGCCTTGGAAACACTTTGGATCCCCTGGAATTAGTGTCAGTTCAGAGCCAGTGTCCAGTAATTGCCAAAAAGTTTGATTATTTCCTCTCCCCCAATGAACAGTCACTCTTGTGAAAGGCCTCAGGTCCCTTTGGAGAAGGCTAGAAGAAAGACTAACAGCATAAACCTTCGGTGATGTGGCAGGGTCCTTCTTCCAAGGGACCCGGCCTTCCCCTCATTCAAGTGGTTGTGGGTCTGTATACTGGCTCAGGTCTGGGAATTGGTTGAGTGATCGTGTCTGCCTATCCCTCTGTTAACCTGATCCAGCATTCTTCTGCCTGTGAAGGTCACGAAAATATTTAGTAGGTTTCCCATCTATTTCACTCCTAGGGACACCATGACTAAGTAGCCAATGCCATAATTCCACATGACACAGGCTGCTTTGATTACTACGAAAGCCTTGTTGTCTATTAAAACCACGTCCACCCTGTCTCTGTTGATTCAGTGCTGACACTTGCCCTCTTTCACCACGGAGTCCAATCAGCCCCATCGTGGGCAAATGTAATAGTTCACTTAAGGCAGTTCCCACAGTTAATCTTGGTGCACACAACATAGTAATTATAGGAGTCTTCAAAGATGCTGGGGCCCACCTCACAAACTTATTCCTTATGGTTATAGTGAAGAATATGTCCTCAGGACACCCCATTTTGGGGTAAATGGGAGTATTCTGATAGATCCATTCCACCATACCAATTTCCCTCAGCTTTTGGATGCCTTCTTCTACAGTGTACCAAGGTAGGTTAGGCACCTCAAGTTGGTCTAATCTAGGCCATCTGGCAGCCCAGGCCTCAGTGAACCAGCCAAATAAGGAGTTGGATCCTCTCTTAGTCTCTCTCGCTGAGACATTGAAAGAAGAGTCTGTGCTTAGGGTCCCATATCTAGAAACTCGGACATTTCTTGCACCAGTAACCCACACCCTCAATAACCATTCCCAGGGATACTCCCCAGGCTTTTTCTTGTACGTATTTGAAAGCTCGAGCAGTTCTTTGTGTGTATAGCATACTTCTTCTTGAGTATTCACCTTGGCCTCACCCTTAGGAACTTTCCTTGCCTTAACTTTAGTTACAGGTCTAGCAGAAACTATCAATGGTGAGGGTGTTTTCTGGGTGTTCTCAGCACTGTTTTGTAAGTCATTTCCCTCAGGCAATGGTAGAGATGCAGCCCCACCTGGCATTTCACCTTAAGTAGGTTGGTTGATCTGCTCAGGTGTGGCTTGTTTTGTTGACAGTAGACTACTATCTTCAACTGGGAGGGGTAGAGCTATTGACTGGGCTGGTTTAATTGTTTCTATTGGGGGCATAATATCCTCCTCTTCTGGATCATCAGCCCATATATTCACATCCCATGTTTCAGGGTCCCAATTTTTTCCTATCAAAGCCCTCACTTTGGCTTTGGACACTGCTCTAGACCTGCCATTCAGCTGACGTTGAAATTTAGCCACTCGCGTAATGAGACTTTGGACCTGGTTCACAGCAATATCAGCTCTTTCACTACAGGCAAGAAGGCTCTCCTTTGTAGCACAGATAGAACCCTTCATGTCTGTGACTCTGCACGTAAGACATGCATCTGAGGCACTGAGGCAATCCCTCTCCTTAATCATATAGTCCATTGTAAGGAGGACCAGCCAACCAGCTTCCTTATACTTGGCATCTTGACAAAACTGCTGGAATATATCAGACATATGTTCTCCCAGAGCCTCTCCTGTATCCAGCACCCCATCCACCGGTGCTCCTACTTTAGTTATCAGCTTTGCTATTTCACACCATGGACTAGTAGGATTGGCAAAATTACCCATGGCTTTAGGTCTAGAATTAGCATCACCAGTGCTCTTAAGACTAATCAGATTCGAGAACCAATCAAAGAAACCCATATTTATGATTTTATTTCTCTAGAAGCACTCCTGGTTCCACTTGTGTCAGGCAGGATTCTCTTAGAGAAATGAAATCAGGACACTAGTAATTCTTTTTATATTTTTATATATAGAGAAAGGTATATGAGATAAGAAAGAAATAGTTAACTATCTATAAAGCAGTACAAATTGCTTAGTGCAACTCACTTGCGTGAGACAGAATACTGGCAGTCCTTTAAGTCTTGAGGGCCATTGAGTAGTCCTCTGTAGAGCAATTCAGGCTATCTGGTCACAAGCAGCAAACAGCAGAGCGGGTCACCAACAGTTGGCCAGATGACAGAGTCCAACAGTCCCCAGTTCAAGAGATGTAGATCCCAGGATTGTGGCGAAGTAGGACTTGAAGGGACCACAACTCAGAGCTCCACAGTCCATGATTAGGTGTCCCACAGATAGTGTTGCTTGGAGGTCGAGGCACAGGACAAACAAGGCTGCTGTCTGGTCTGAAGATCCGAAAGCAAGAGAGAGGGTGGAACTTGCTGAGCCCTTCATATCTCTGCCCTTCAATTCATTCTGTGTGTTCATTGGCTGTGCTGTCACAACAGATCCACCAATCTTCTCTGGCCACGTTGCCAACACAGCAGTGTGGAGGTATCTTAAGTTTAGACTTGGGAAGGATCTGCTTCTAGGTTTACTTTTTCTAGTACTTGGTTATACTCAGTTTTTTTCAAGGATCCAGAATTAGGGCTTCCCGACTTTTAGAGTTCCTGGTTGATGCAGTTCCAGCCGGGTCTCTCCAAGTACTTAACTTGATGAATAAACACATATTTATTTAAACACATATTTAAACACAGAAGCAATATTTGATCACATCACCATTTTTCTGTGAAGCAGCCAAACATTTGTGGGGAGAATAGATCCTCTTGACCTAGTCACAGCCTTGATATGGTGGTAGGTATGTCCTGTTCTTTAGCATAAATTGAAAGCAGGTGGTAAGTAGTAAACTTCTGCAGGACTTGGATCTGGCTCACTGACCTCCCATTATATTGCCTGTTGATTGTGGAAGCTAACTTTCAAACCCGCATTCATTAGGCTGATCTCAGATTCATTCAGCTTGGCATCCATCAGCCTGTGATATTTCTGCTCCATCCGTCTGTTTCCTGTTTGTTAGCCCCTGAGCTATAGAAGTCAAAAGAAGCCTTCAGCTTACATCAGACCCAAAGACTGGAGACTAGTTTTAACGAGTTCAACTCTGTGAGACAATTTTTATTTATATAACTCTTTCTATGTACACACATACAAGTCATTGATTTTGCTGCCACCAAGAACCCTGTCTGATGATCTATTTTGTAAACCTTCATTTAATTCACAGTTGAAAACGAAAATTCATCTTTCAGAGAAAAGAAATTAAATTGACCAAATAATTCTCAATGATAAATAATTCTACTTTATAATGTATGCTTTAGAGATCTGTAAGAGCCCCCAGTAAAATGATTTATTTTAAAAGTTTTGAAGCTAAACATGGATTATATCACTTGAGGGGAAAATTTGATCATTACAAATTTTGTTTTCTTTCCATCATTGAAGGAAAAAAGTATTAGGTAAATTTATTGAAATATACCAATACAGGTTTCATTCTTTAATAGATTATAGAAGATACAGTATGCTGGATATGATGCTATTTTCTCAACAGTATGCTACAAAAATAGAGAAAAGAAAAAAATTCACACCGGGATCAGAAAGCACCATAAACATCATAAAACAGGGGGAAAGATTGATGTTGTTATGGATTTCATTTTACTTGGAGTCACAACCAATAGATACAGCAACAGCAGTCAAGCAGGGAATTGCATTGGGAAAAATAAAACACTTTTATTTGGAAAATCTGCTACCAAACAATGACCTCTTTAAAGTGCTAATAGACAAAAATGTCACTTTGAGTGTGAGAGGTAACTTTATTGTGCCAACATGGCCAAGGAACACATGTGGGATTAAGTAAAGGGCGGAGACATAAATGAATTGGTGAGCCTCACCCTTCTTGTGTCTTGCTCTTTGATCATCAGAACAGTGTGCAGCCAGCTGCTTTGTTTGTTCTGGGCCTCCGTTTGCAAGTTACACTACTTGTGGGACACCTAACCTGTAGGATGTGTTGCTGTAATTGAGGTTCCTTCAAGCCTTGCTTCGCCACGCTGCTGAAATATACATCTCTTGAGTTGAGGACTGTCAGACTCTGTCATCTGGCTGACTGTTGGTGACCAGACTTACTGTTTGCTGCCTGTGACCAGATAGCCTGAATTGCTCCACAGAGGACTACCCAGCGGCCCTCAAGACTTGAAGGACTGCCAGTGTATATGCTGTCTCATGGAAGTAAGTTGTACTGAGCCATTTGTACAGATTCATTATTTATCTATCTGTTTGTTATTTATCTAATTGTTATCTATCTATATCTATCTATATTTATGTGTGTATACACACACATATATCTATATATGTAATTCTTAGTGTCCTGGTATTGTTTCTCTAGAGAACCCTGTCAAACATACTGAGGGTTGAAAGCTCCTTACCAAACCTTGGTATTTGCAATCAACTCCTATGCATATGATAGTTGGGCCATGAATGAGGAAGATCAGAGACATAGTGCATTTGAATCATGGTGCCGGAGAAAATCATTAAATTTACCATGGACCTCTGTAAGAACAAACACAACTTTCTTGGAGGAGTACTGTCCGACTGCCCTTTAAAAGAAAGGATGGCAAGACTTCATCCCACATATGTACTTTGGCTTTTTAACAGGAGAGAACTGTCCTTGGAAAAGAGCACCACACTTGCTAATGAAGAATATCAGAGAAAAATGAATATATTCAAAGAGGTTAATTGACACAATCAATGCACTTATGAAGTGCATTAACAACAACTGTGAGGATGGTGAAGCTTGGACATTGTTTTGTTTGGTTTTATGAGCTAGAACTGTATGGGGTTGCGACCCACTTGTTAGTATTAATGACAACAACAAAAGTTATTTCCTATTAGTTCTAAGGAAACAAAGTTCCTCCTCACACATTATGGGCAGTTACACAGGACATGAGCGCTAGGCATGACGGGGCACTATTTTGAGCCATTTTAGAATGCGCCTTCTACATTTTCAACTTCTCTTTCTACATACTCTTCTTGCTCATCCATGCAGCATCTTTCAGAAAAAGAAATTAAATTGATCAAATAATCCTCATTAAGTAATAAGTAATTCTATTTTGTCTGTTTTTGCAAATGTGTGCTTTGCAAAAGCACTGTGAATGTTCATATTCCTCTCTGTCTCTTTAGTAAAATGTGTATCATTTCCTGAGGGTAAGCAAAACCTTTTGAAGTATTTATATATTCTTTAAAATAATGTGACTTTTTTATTTGAATGTTTGTATTATTTTCTATTTTCCCTTGGGATTTGCTGTGAGGCAAACTGAAAGAAATAATCTAAATTGTTTCAGAATTATTTCTTTTATAAATACAATGAAAAGTTTAGGTAGACTCTCCTTTACATTATTTCTTAAAGAAGCCCAGAACCTCATTAATACACCACTTAGGTAGACTCTCCTTTACATTATTTCTTAAAGAAGCCCAGAACCTCATTAATACACCACTTAGGGAGAGTGGGGTGATTTGGTGAAAGCCAAGGGAAGAGAAGTAGTTAAGCAAGTTTCCTCTGACTCAACTTGAGTCCCCCAAAGAAGTGACTTTATATAGATACTTCAAAAGAACCTTACTCCATGCGCCTTTCCTCCACTGTCTTTTGATAAGGTGTCAGGAGTTTGCGTAATAGTTTACCGTTCCCACTTCCAGTCAGGGGGACAGCTTTGGGTCTTGGGGATGCTGAGTGCGCTGTGACAGTGAAGAGAAGACTTGGTCATGGCCAAACATCTGACGTTCATTGCCAGGGCTGTGATGATACAGGGGGGAGATGTGGAAGGGGCGTATGGGACCCTCAACAGAATCCTGACCATGGACGGCTCATTGAGGACGATAAGTGAAGGCGATGTTATGAGAAGCCATGTCACAGGAGACAGCGGGAATGCTACAAAATCTGCTGGGGGATCAACAATAGGAAAACACTCAAAAGATCAACTTCTTGATGAGGAGAAGTCCAGGGATCCTTGGTAGGGCTGCTGAGGGAATTTATGTCTCTAACTCTTTTCTGGAACTCACTTCTCTTATCTTTCTCGATCACATATATGTTTTAAAAAAAGTTTATGGTGAAATGTTTTTGAGATCACATTAAAGTGAAAAGAGTAGGTTTTTTTGTTTATGTTTTTTAAGAAAATAGAGGGAGTGAAATTATTTCTTAGTTTTTTTATCCCCAGTAGAAGATGCCTGGAAATTGTTAAGAACAACTTAAAAGAATAAATGTGAAATGGTAAAAATTTAGGTGTATTAACTCATGGGGTAAATGTATTATATTGTGGCTAGCTATGGGGGAAATAAATTGAATAAGGTATCTTCCAGACCATAAAATTTCCTAGCCAACACTAAAATTTTCCATCATGATTACTTGACTAAATTATTATTTTCTAATCTGCTGTATTTTTAGCTAGAGTTATAAAAGAGGAAATAGTAAAAGAAAGAAACAGTATTTTCAAGCTGCACCTTATGTTACCCAAAATAACAGAATGAGAGGAATTTCTTGCAATTGGTACTGGATTGTGCATTCAAAGAGAAAGTTGAACTTTAACATATAATAATTAAATGTGTTTGCCTTTGAGTAACTTATTTTTAATTTTTTACTTTGAATTTGAGTAAACTTTGAAGTCATAAAGGTCTAGATGCTTTTGCCTGCTAAAAGTATCAAAGACAATGAAGATTATGTGCCCCGTTTTAATAAATCGAGAAAGAAAACTAGTGATATGATCCTTGTGGAGGCAGAAATAAATATGTACCGCTGTGGGTTATTTTAATATATTTAGATGGAATGGCTACGGAATTTTTTAATGTTATTAAATTTGGTCTCACTTTTACCTCAATTAATATTTTCAATTTTTAAAAAATAGGCAGCATCATAAATTTTACCAAGGCACGTTGGCTGGGTATTACTGAGAGAGGAGAAAGAGAGGTGAAAGAGTCCAAGATCATCCAGGTGGTTGACACGTACAGATGCTTAGCTAAAGTTTGGTGGTTTCCGTACATCCAGGGTCACCTGTGAAGAAAGACCAGACAATCTACTTATGAATGATCGTAATTATTGAAATCCCTATGTAGAATAATTTTACTGTGAGGTACAAGGGTAAACTATGAATGAGAATTGACAGTAACTGATGATTAGAGACCTGAACGTACATGATTCCTTCAATAAACATGAGCTCATGGGCGTTTGGGGCTATTTTGCATACTTATTAGAATTTTGTTGTGTTTTATCGTTGGTCCTGATATAGCGCCTCATAACCACCTTACGTAGTTCAACAAAAAATGCTGGGCCCTAGATGCCCAATTATATCTCTGTGTAGAGTGTCAAGACATTCTATGGAGGCCTTTCCTCTTTGCTGTGGACACTTTACCAAACTCCGCAAGGCCGTGTCTGACCACCACAAAGCAGGGTGTCACTTGCTGCTTTGTCTAGCAGTGATAGGGCTCACAGGGAGAGCTGGCCTGGTTCGCGGGAGAGGGGACCTTGCTGGGACCTGCTTTTTCTAGGTGGGCAGGCAAGCCACACAGTCCTGCCATAGCAAGGGAAGTCTGAGAGGTGATAGGGCCTGTAGAACGATCTTTTCCCTGGCTGGCACAAGCGGATAGTGGGAACTGGGATTTTCAAGCACAACTTTTGTAACCAATACATGTGGCCCTTGCAGGCACGCCACACCCAGTCAGGACTTCTCATGAGTCTGAGGTATGGACTAGGGTCTTTCAGGGCCTGCAGTGCTAACTTGCCCAGAGCCAGGGGAAAGCAATCACTGCAATTAGGGCTCTTAAAACTTGCCACTTCCAGCCACAGCATCCACACACCGAGTGCCACTCCTGCCTCAATGGGGGAAGTCTGAGACATGGACGGGGTCTAACAGGCCCTGTAGGGGGAACGCACATGGAGCTGCAGGAAGGCAGAGACATGGTTTCAACTGTGCAGGTCCACTGCCCACTGTGCCTGGAACTGCAGGGTAGCAGAGTCAGGGCCTTACATGCCCGTCTGAGTTGTGGACTGGGTCTTACAGGCCCACACAGAGAGTGGATCAGTGGAGAGTCCATGCCAGGCCCAGAGGGCATCCTCCCCTCAAACCTTATCTGGTTCTGGAAATACAGGGGACCATCTATTATCATAGTCAATGGAGAAAACACTAAATCAATCCCACTGAACAAGGGGATTAGACAAAGATGCTCCTTATCCCCACTGCTATTCAATATTATACTGGAGGTCCTATTAATAATATAAAACAACAGAAAGACATCAAAGGTATCCAACTTGGAGAGGAGAAGTTGAAATTATCATTATTCGCTGATGCCATGCTTCTGTAAATCAACAATCCCCAAAATTTCACAACAGGAGTACTAACACCAGTAGAGGAATATGGAAGAGAGGCAGGATACAAGATTAACAAACAAAATTCAATTTGTTTGCTATAAACATCTAACAAGACCGTGGAAGAGGAGATTGGGAAGGCAGTACCATTCACAACAGCCCAGAATAAATTGAAATATATAGGAATATATATAGCCAAGAAACCAAAAGATCTATACAAGGAAAACTACAAAACCCTACTACAGGAAACCAAAAGTGACCTCCACAAATAGAGGAATATCCCATGCTCATGGATTGGGAGACTCACTATAGTAAAGATGTCTATCATAACCAGGACACTTTATAAGTTAATGCTATCCTGATTCAAATACCAACAACCTTCTTCAGAAAATTGGAAAAACTGATCACCAATTTCATATGGAGAAGGAAGTAGCCCAGAAGTAGCAGAGAACTCTTCAAGAAGAAGGACACATTCAAAGGACTCACTTTACTTGATTTTCACACCTACTACAAAGTCAAAACAGCATGGTACTGGCATAATAACAGATACAAAGACCAATGGAAAAGAATAGAAAATCCAGAAATAAAACCATTAGCATACAATTGATATTTGACAAGGGTCCCCAAAGCATCAAGTCGGAGGGTAACACCTATTTAACAAATGGTGCTGGAAACAATGGAAGGTCACATGTAGAAAAATCAAACAGGATCTCTACCTCACATCATAGACAAGAACAAACTTCAAGGTGGATAACAGACCTACAAGGAAAACCCCAAACCATCAGGACCATTAGTGAAAGAATCAGGAAAAATCTAAGAATCTTGGCCCAGGGAATACAAAGGCTAATTGCAAAAGGGCAGAGTGCACACACAGGAGAATCTGAAATTGACAAAAGGGACTTACTAAGGATAAAACACTTGTGTGCATCAAAAGAGTTTACCAAGAGAGTAAGTAGGCAGGCTACAGACTGTGAGGGGATTTTTAACAATGACACAACAGACAAAGGGCTTATAAAAAAAACTACAAGGCTTTTCTTACCTGCAAAAAAAGAAAACACCTAACCCATTGAAAAGATGGACAAATGAACTGAAAAAAATTTCACTAGGATGGAGACCCATATGGACAATAAGCATATGAGAAAATGTTCCCGGTCATTGGCCATCAGAGAAATGCAGATCAAAACAACTATGAGATACCATCTAAAATCTTTGAGGCTAACCCATATCAGATAATCAGAGAGCAACAAATATTGGAGGGAAATGTGACAAAATAGGAATACTTCTACATTGCAGGTGGTTCTGTAGCTATGGAAAGCAGTCTAGCAATACTTAATGAAAATGGAAACTGAACTACCTTATCACCCAACTTTCCCTCTCCTGGGTATATATCCAGAAGGGGTAAGAAATAAACCAAGGCCAGTCGTATGCATGCCAATATTTACTGCAGTGCAATTCACCATCGGAAAAAGTTGGAAACAATCTAAATTTCCATCAGTAGATGAGTGTATCAGCAAACTCTGGCACGTATACACTATGCTTCACCCAAAAGCACTGATGAGCACATGAAACACGTCTTCTCATGGGAAGAGCTGGAGGAAGTAATGCTAAATGAAGTCAGTAAATCATAAAAGAAGTACGGCATGAATCCCCTGAGGTAAGTGTAACCAGTATGGTAGGTACAGAAAAGAAGACTCTTATATCATAACAGTTGGGTTGGGATTTAGGGAAAGGGAAGGAGGTGTACCTCCCAAACCCAGGGAGGTACATGCTGGGTACAGAGAAGGATGGAGAGGGAGGGAGGAAAAGGGGATTCAAAAGTGAAAGGCTAATGGAAGGGGGAGAGTACAGGTCTTGTCTTCCCTGGAGTGAAGGGTGGGGTGCGCATGCAGGTCCTACAATGAAGCACCCACCCCTAAGGACAGCGTGGACACATGGGAGGATGCATGAAAAGAGAGAGCTACAGAGCCAGACTGACTCCTTCCCTGGAAGTGGGTGTGTCAGAGAACAGGTTGGGGGAAGTGGTCAGCATGTCAAAGCCACATGGGGACAGGTGGACAGGGAGGAAGAGCAAGAGCCGGTCCATCTCCACACTGGTCCAGTCCGTGCCCACTTACTCAGTGGTCGGCATGTCAAAGCCATGTGGAGACAGGTGGACAGGGAGGACGAGAAAGAGAGCCAGTCCAGTCTCCACGCTCGTCCAGTCCCTGCCCACTTCCTCAGAGGACTAATCCCCTGGGGGACCTAAAGGATCATCGGGGTTTCTGGGCAAACAACAGCAGGACGTGTCACATTGTCTCCCTATGGAAGCAGACAGAGACAGAGGACATTTTGGTAGTCACATGGTAGGAAAGCAATGCAGTCTGAACCCCCCAAATGGTCCAAATCAAGAAGGAAGCAGTCTTGGGTGGACAGTTGGGAGGAGAGAATAACTGGACTGATGGTTCCTGGGGAACATGGGGGAAGGGGTGAAGGAGAGGGGTTTCGAAAGGCTCAGGGATGGGGGGGGGACAACAAGTGGTCTGGAATCAGTGGCGAGGAGTGTGTGGGAGGTCTGGTAGGGTTTAAGCAAGGGTAATGTAAGAGAGAGGAAGTTCTGAAACTCAAATAAAGGCTGAGCATGATAGTGGGAGAGGAGGAAGGTAGAAGGAAATAGAGGAAAGGACTAAAAGACAAAGGACACTTGCTGAGGTCTAAACATAGGCATGTACATATGTAAATATAATTATTTATGATAAGGAGGGACTAAATTCAGGTACATATATTTAAAAGTTTAGTGCTAAGGTAGCTGATGGACCTTGGGCCCCCGCCCAGGCACTCCCTCAATGCAAAAACACTTTGTTCTATTAATCTGGTATTCCATGATGCTCACTGGCCCAATACGATCAGTGAAGTCAAATAGGTAATAAGCAAATATGGTGAAGAAAGCTGATGGTACCCAGCTAACAAATGACATAATGTCTGGGGTTTCAAAAGCTTGAAGATAAACAAACAGCCATCTAGCTAAGAAGTATCCAAGCCCACACAGAAGAAGCACACAGCCAGTATAGCTATGAGGTGTCAAAAAGATCAGGATTCAGACAGCAAACAGGAAAAAAAATATATTACTGTGTACACACCTTCCCGAGATGATCACTGAGAACATATGGGGACATGAGCAGGAGTGGTGAAGAAAGCTGATGGTACCTGGCTATTAAGAGCTATAGCATCTGGGATCTTAAAAGTTTGAGGGTAAACAAGGGGTCATATAGCTCAGGAGCAACAAAGTCCACCATAGAAGAAACACACCAGCTTGTGAGACCATGAGGTGTGGAAAGAATCAGGTACCAGGCTTCAGAGAAGAAGAATCACATCACTATGAATGAGGGGGGAGCAGGGAGGGGACTCAAGACCCATTTGTGGGCAATTGGACATCCCCGACAGAAGAGTCATGGGGAGGAGACAGGCCAGTCAAGGTGCAGTGAAGTAGTGATGAAGCATACAACTTTCCTCTATTCCTGAATGCTTCCTCTTCCCAACTCTTATGATCCTAATTCTACCTTACAAATCCAGCTGGACTGGATCCAAGATGTATATTGGTAGAGATGGGAACTGGAAATATGGGGAACCCAGGACAGATGAACCCCTTAGGATCAGTAGTGAGAGTGGAGTAATCAGATGGGTGGAGGAAAGGTGGGGTAGAGAAGGTGAGCTAATTACATGGATCTACACATTACCTGATATCTAGAGAGTGGATATTGGAGGAGTAGGCGAGGGGAGACATCCGACAGTGTAAGATGTGACAAAATAATAACAATTTATATATTATTAAAGGTTGGTTGGGGAGGGGGAGAGGAGAGGGAGGGAAAAGTGATGAGAAGCTGAGATCAAGGGCTCAAGTGGAAAAGCAGATATTTGGAGAATGTTGATGGCAGCTGGCATGTGAAGGTGACTGGCACAGTATAAGTATTTATGTATTGTGGTAAGCGATATACGAGCCCCCAATAAAATGATTTAAAAAAACTTCTTAATAGTTCAAATGATTCCCCTTGTTCCTCTATTCCTCTTTGCCATCTTCCCTGGTCCTCTGCTGCTGCAGCCATCAAGGTCGAGCAGTGCAGTTTCAGCAGGTACAAGATTGACCCCGGACACAGGAGGCGCTAGGCCAGGACCACTGGAAAGGTTTTCCAGTTTCTTAATGCAAAACGCAAGTTGGCATTCCTTTCCAAGAGGAACCCTCGGCAGATAAACTGGACTGTTCTCTACTGAAGGAAGCATAAAAAGAAACAGAAGAAATTCAAAAGAAAAGAACTCACTGTGCAGTCAAATTCCAGAGCGCCATCACTGGTGCATCGTGTGCTGAGATAATGGCCAAGAGGAATCAGAAAACTGAAGTTAGAAAGGCCCAATGAGAACAGGCTATCAGGACTGCCAAGGAAGCAAAAAAGGCAAAACAAGCTTCTAAAAAGACAGCAATGGGTGCTATTAAGGCTCCCACAAAGGCAGCACCTAAACAAAAGATTGTGAAGCCTGTGAAAGTTTCCACTACCCGGGTTTGTGGAAAATGCTAAGTTGGCAGATGAGACTTTTAAATAAAGATGAAGCTGAGGGAAAAAAATAATTCAAATGATCAGTCTGTGCCCTTTGTGATTATAGAGACATATATAAACACATTTTGTTGGAAAGTACCTGAGTATGAATGAACTAGAAGTCTAGTAACAATACTCTTGATTTACTATAATATTTTGTTGTTGTTTGGGGGGGCATTACTGCCCTCTGGTGGTCATGAGAGCTACCCAGCCTTGCTCCTGGAGAGCCGCTGCTGGATTTGAACCGCTAAGTCCATGGGCTGCAGTCCCACACTCAACCATTATGCCAGCAGGGCTCAGCCCAATTTACTATAATATTAATAAATAACAAACATCA
The DNA here is from genome assembly GCA_004026705.1 of Nesogale talazaci. Lineage (NCBI taxonomy): Eukaryota > Metazoa > Chordata > Mammalia > Afrosoricida > Tenrecidae > Nesogale > Nesogale talazaci. The sequence continues at coordinate 186,318 of PVJH01001016.1, read as the reverse complement.
TATGAGTTATGAGATACATGGTATTTAATATGAGTGTGAGAGTTCAATGGAAAAAGCCCATTCTGAGCTGAAAAACTGGGGTCTCATTAATTTTCTGAATAGTGATCCAGATGCAGTGTACATCAAGCATGGGTCATTAATATTACATGAAAAATGAAAGTAGCATTAGGAGAAGCCATCTCTCTACAGTTTAAAATGATGGGATACCACTTGAGCAAGAATTTTTATTATATCCTTGGCCTTACAATATGGTGTGATTTGAAAATTATCTTTTCATCATTAAGACTCACTTATCAGCAAACTGTGGCTCTCAAGCTAGATAAAAATATTTCAGCAGGTACATGTGGCTCAGAAGTAAAATGAGAACATTTTCAGGATATTATTTAGACAATGGTGATTTCATTTGTTTACAACAAAAATATTTGTGACTCTGGAATAATTTTTAACTTGCTGTAAGCGAAGGGATTGTCTCTTCCATTGCAAAAGTTTGCCAACCCCTGATCTATAATGTAAAGGGGGCCTACTGCTACTCTAGAAGTAATCTATCTTTTGTTTGTCTAAAAGAAGCCCTCGTGTTATAGTGGGCTATGCATTGGGCTTCGTACCGCAAAGTCAGCAGTTGGAAACTACTAGCCACTCTACAGGAGGAAGCTGAGGCTTTCTATTCTCATAAAGATTTAGTCTCAGATGAGTCAGAATCAACTGAATGGCAGATTGGCTATTTTCTAGAATCATGACTGAACCAAAATAAACACATAAGTAGAAGGGAATGAAGGAACAGATGGAGGGAAGGAGGGAGGGAGGGAAGAAAGGAAGGGATAACATAAACATATATCAATGAGGGGATGACCGTTTATAGCTTCATTATACTTTTGCTACTCTGTTTGGACTTTGGAATGAAGCTATATGATTAAAGAAATCTGTTATGCAAATGTTTTGAGAATAATGAGAGTGGTAAATATACAAATGTGCTTGACACAGCAGATGTACTTATGGATTATGATAAGAGCTATACAAGTCCCCAATAAAATGATTTTTAAAAAGAGAAAAAATCTGTTATGTATTGGTTTTTGTTGACAAGAAGTGAATTGATTTCATGCCTGCTTTGCAGTCAAATGATTGGGGGATAAATGATTTTGATTTTGAGAAGCTGTTGTATGGCCTGAAACACAAATATAAACAGAAAAACCCATATTAGGTACATGTGTTGGGATTCTGAAAAGCAGTATGTTTATAAGTAATAAGAACTTAACATCACAATAGCATCAAATTGATTTTCCAAAAACATGGAATCAAAAGACTTTTAGGAAAGTACTAGAATCAAGGCATTTTTGTTGACTTGCTATGTCCCTGTGTGTCATTCTTAGGGTTTTGTGTGTGTGTGCCAAAATGACAACTGTTAGAAGATATGGGTGGGGTTTAGCCAGTCACTCAGGTCCCAGTTTGATGACCTACTCTGAAGTTGCAACCAAGACAAATGGCTCTTTAGAAACCAGCCCCCCACCTAGCCCCACACCACTAGCAGACCTTGCTGGGGCCAGAGACAAGGAGATGCTTCCACCACCATTGGATCCACAAGACTTTGTGCCATCGACCAGTGATATTCCTAGATTTAGCATCACTACTTGCCATTGTGTGAGTCTGAAGAGCCACTTATAGACTAGCCTTGGACCTAACAGACTTGACCTGGACTGGATTGGGAAGTTTGCTTGATCTATATAATTAATTCTTGATATAAAGCTCTTTCTTACACATATATGAATGTTTCTATATTTGGTTGTCTAGTCAACCCAGCCTAACACACCATGTGACAATTGTTTTATTTAAAAAACTATACCATCATTTTATGAAAAATATTAATTTAATATTCATATAGTACTTAAAAGTTCATAAAGAAGTCCTGGAAGCACAGCGGACTATGTACTTGACTGCAAACATCAAAGTTGGCAGTTCAAACTTACCAGACTTATCTTCTTATGGGAGAAAGATGAGTCTGCCACAGAACTTTGGTGTCTTTGTAACCCCAGAAAGCAGTTTCAATCTCTTGTCTAAGGACACTGTGAGTTGGCATCACATCAATAGCAATGAGCTTTGGCAAGGTGGGGGTTACTGTCTACTAAGAGTTTGATCATGTTATTGAGGAAATGGCATGGGGCCACATGACCTCCTCTGGATACATCAAGGAAAAGGAGCTGTTCCTGCTCTGACACAAGGTTTCAGTGCTGCTCCTATGCTGTCTCATCTTGATGCTGCAGCTTCTGCTGCCCCTTGTGCTTCCACTATTTTAAACAGGCTGGTCTGTGCTCTGCTCTTGGCTCTTTTTTATGGATGGTCCTGGGTTTTAGGATTTCCGGTTTCTGGTTCTGAAAGCCTCACTCATATGTCCAGTGGACCAATCTCCTAGTGTAAATAAATACCTAATTTACATGCTTCTCCTAATGTAAATAAATTAGGAGATTTACAATCTCCTAATGTAAATAAATACCTTATTTACATGCTTCCAAGCAGTCATTTCATGGGAGGTACAAAGACTATGGATAGAAGAGTTACATCAAATAATTTCACTTCACTGCAGTGGTCTTCCTTGAGTATCATAGGCATTCATTGAAGTAAATGTATTTTTTATCATCATCAATAAGCAAAAAGTTGAAGATATTCTTTGGAAATTCCTTTTTTTAGAAACATTATATTTCTTCTTTGAGTATATTATATCCTTAGTGTCTCCTGTATAAGGTTCCCTGTTTTTGCTTTTATAGAGAAATCAACAAAAGATACCTAGTCAACTGTTGGGTTAATCAGGGCATGCCAAGTTGATCCCACTTATACAGAAAATTAAGATAGATGACAAGCCTTCATCACCCCATTACAACAACTATTTCACACTTCAAAAAGTTGATTCGAACTCATGGAGACACTATAGGGCAGGCTACAGCTGTTCTATATGGTATGGAAGGTGTACATTTTAAGGAAACAGACTACAGTGGCAGATTCCTGTGGAGCAGTTGGTGAGCAAAGCAACCCTCACTTAACCGAATGAGCTTCAGGGTTCCTCTGCATCTCTTTGGTTTCTTGTAAATGTGGCTTACTTGAGAGGTAAGTAGCCTCTATCAGCCTTCTGTCAGGAAAGCAAGAGTAAGATGTTATAGGTGTTTACCTGATGCCATTGAACACTAATAAGATATACATTCTTTATTTTACATTGCCCCAGAAAGAAAACAGGCATTAAGGGTTTTTTTCTAGTTTAAATTTTTATTATTTTTTACTTCTGTTGTAAGGTAATTCCTGAAAGGAAAAATCAAACATATTTCTTCACTGTAAAAGATAAACTAAGGCATTAAGTTTTAATGTGTTCACAGCTATTTAAAACTCAGGGCTCTGAAAAATATTTAGTAACTATTGTTGATTCCTCTAACACGTCTGTCAGTTCTATTTCTCTGTCAGTTTGTCTTAGGGTGATGGCATGTGTGTTGCTGCCACTATGTCACAGGTATTTTAAATGCCAGCAGGGTCAACCCAGGTCTCAGCAGAGCTTCTAGACGCGGAACAGACAACAGAGAACTCAGCTCCTCACTTGGGAGGCTGGAGTCCTAAAACATTACGCATAGCTTAGAAACACCTTCTGACCCTGAAGGCCTAATGAATGGAAGCTGCACACAGCTGCAGAGAATGCTGAAGGATAAGCCCTTAGGGGATCTTCACTTGTTTCTGGGTTAGAACTCAAAGTAGGAAGAAAAGCTGCAAAAAGATAAGCTAAGGTCAGATCAAAACTTGCAATGTGCCCACTGGGACAGAGGTTCAATTCCAGCAGTGGGGCTGGGCCTCCCACTCCTACCACCAGAGAGCAGTGATCCCCCCCCACCCCCAAAGAAACTTGGAATGTGTGAAGTATGAATCTCAGACAATTGGAAGTGATCGAATATGAAATGGAATGCATACAGATAGATATCATACGCATTAGTGAGCTGAAAAGGGTCCGTAGTGACCATTTTGAATCAGAAGACCATATCATAGGCCGAGAATAACTCACTCACGAGACACGGCTTGGCATCCACTGTCAAAAAAGAAATTGCTAAATTAGTCATGAAAGTGACCAGATTTTAAGCTTGACACCATTGACCAGGGCGGGGGGGAGGTCCTTGATTAAAATTCTGGTCTATATGGAGCAACAAAAATGTTCATAGAATGCAAAAATTATATTGTAATATACTTATTTATTTTTAAAATGCCGTGGGACACGGGACAAATTGTTAAAAACACGGGATGTCTGGTCACCTTTCTCCTTCAAGGAAATCCATTCAATGCAACTATTATTCAAATTTATGCAACAACAATAAAAGGTAGTGATTGAGAAATTGAAAAATTCTGTTAACAGTTTCATTTATGCAATCAAGATGCATTGATAGTTACTGGCCATTGGAATGCAGAAAGAAAATAAAAAGGAAGGAATGGTAGCTGGGAAATATAGACTTGGTGACAGAAATGAAGCTGGAGATCACTGGATAAATTTTGCAACACCAATGACTTGTTCATAGCAACTATGCTTTTGCAACACAGTGTTGGGCATCTCCATATGGAAGACACAGAAATCAAATTGACTACATTTGTTGTGAAGAGACAAATGAGAAACTCAATATTAGCAGCCAAAATCAATTCAGAAGCTGACTATAGCACAAACCATCAATTGCTTATATGTGAGTTCAGGATAAAGTTGAATAATTATTTTTTAAAGTCTACGAGGAACAAAATATACCCATGAGTCTATTCCACCTGAATCTTGGTTCTATTTATTAGGATTTTAGCAATTTACATAGAAATTTCTGTGGCTAATTCCTTTGGTGTGGACAGCCCAATTCCTATTTCTTAGTCTTTTCTTAGACTGGAAGTTCTGGTGGAAACTGTCACTTTGGTTGACCCTGTGAATACTTAACATATAAGTAATGTAATTTACAGCATCTCAACAACACAAAGACCATTACAGAATGCAACCAACGTGCAGAAGGCAGTGGATTATTATCATAAAGATATAAAATTATTGACTTTTGAAAATAATTAATAATTTAATATGCAAAGCCCATATGAGTAGTAACATAAAGGAAACACATTATGTTATTTCCCTGCATATGTCTCTTATAGATAAAAGGGAAATATCTGGAATGCAGGATATTTGACATTACTGTAAAATATTTGTCATAAAGACTATTGGAAGAAAAAGAGACTGTATAAACTAAGGTCTATTAAGGCTTACCTTGGAACATTTAAAATTCATACTACATATTTCCATAGATAAGTAAGATCCTGGGAAGCATAAAAGAAAAAAAATGTTAAATTATATGAGGGAATTATAGTATCAACAAGCATTAAGTTTCATTACTTTTCTAACAAATTGCATCCCACTTTTTTATTTATACATATAAGACCATGTAATTGCTTTTTGGGAATTTTGAATATATTAGCTATCTCCTTTATATTTCATGTTCTATTAAAAATTTAAATTTTACATTTCCACTTATATTTTGGTTTTTAAAAGTTAAAACTTCAATTTTGTCAGTTAATCTTTGAAATTTTCTTGGGTATTGTGTCAGTCTGGGTAGAATAGAGGAACAAATTCATATACAAGCATATGGATATAAGGAAAAAGTTTATATACAAGAGGAATGTGACATTGAGAAAGCATCCCAGCCCAGTCCAGTTCAAATTCATAAGTTCAATATTAGCCCGTATGCCCAATATCAGTCTATAAAGTCTCCTTCCAACTCACGAAGTCACAGACCAGCGGGTACAGAGTCCAGGCCCTGGCAGGGGTCCCCTCATGGCTCCTCATTTCCAGGGCTCAGGGTCCATCAACCGTATCCAGTGGTGGTAGAAGCAACTCAGCACAGGCAGGGGTCTCCCCATGGCTTCTCCAGCTTCAGAGGTCTGGTTCCATCAGGGTAAGGCTGTGTGGCTACTCCTCTGACTCCTGCAGTAGCTCGGACACTGCCATCTTGTCTTGTTCATAATTCCTTGTCTCTGAGACTCACTCCCAACAACTGGGGAAGATAGCTTCTCGAGATTTCCCAGAAGTCTCAGGAGAAAGCCATGCCCACATAGAGGCCTCATTGGCTATTCAATGGCTATCTCCAGACTAACAGCCTAGATTCCACCCCTACATTTCAATCATAAAATTAACATAAGCACATGACTGCCACAGGTATGATTCTCAAACTTTATTTATTCGTGGCAGTATCCAAGTCTGTTCCCTACACATGTTGCCCTTTTTGAATTTTCCCCCAAACTTGAATTACTAGGCAAGTCTTACTTGATCCACAGAGCATCCTATTTTTATCATGTTTTTTGGGATAATTTGTGAAATGGAATTTGATATTTTAAAATTGAATCATGGATTCTAACTCTAAGTTCACAGCCACAGTGGGGATTAGAGCAGGACCATTAGACTCCCCTGCCCCTGCTTTCTTAGCAGAAGCAAAGTACTTACAGTGGAAAGTACTTGGGTGCCATTTAGGACTGTAGACAGGAGGCTGTAGAAATCCCTATGATGTGGTTATGATTCTAGCTAGAAGTGTGTGGCTGAGGCGTTTCTACTTGGATGTCAATAACTATTAATTGTATCTGTTGCCTTTCAAAACAAAAGTTATATGTCGTTGTTAGTTGTCATTAAGTGGGCTCTGGCTCTTGGCAATCTCATAGAAAGTAGAAAGAAACATTGGTTAGTCCTGCACCATCTATATGATCAGTGGCATGTTTGAGTCAATTGCAGACACTGTATTTTTAGTGTATCCCACTTAAGGGGCTCCCCATCCAGCACTCTTTCAGGCAATATTTGGTTGTGATTTGTGGGTTTTCAGTGTCTAATTTTCAAAAATGAGCACCAAGTCATTTTTTCTATTTTGTCTTTAACCTGTCCATCCAGGTGACATTGATATGTGAAATTGATATGTGAAATATGTGGCATAACTCCAACATCATACTTTTGTGCAGGTCACCACAGTGCAACAAGCTGACAGAAGTGTCATAGTCACAAGTCATGACTGAGACTTAATTAAATCACTGTGTAAAAAGATCAACAATACTGATATAAGTGTGAATAACTGGCAATCTACATTAAGGTAGGAAACTTTTCCTTTTTATATGAAAATAGCAATAAAACAAATACTACCATTTTACAGGTGTAGTATGCGTCAAGGAAAAAAAAATAGGTGGTGAGTGATGTTTGATAATTTTACCAAAGCTGATAGAGTTTGGTTGGCCCTTTGCAATGCAGCTAAAATTAAAAATAGCTGATTCAATCATTTAACTCAAGTTCTCTTTTCATTAGACCTTAACACTTGAATGCATTTATGAATAACTTCAACATTTTTAACTTTTGAATTTCTACAACTGAAAATTCTATTCCAATACTCACCTTAACACTCCTGTCAAGAAGGATGTGTTTGCCAGTGGGGGAGAGGAACTGGCAAGTAGGTTGATGAAGTGTGGTTTCAAAACTTGTTAAGAGCTGCCAAATTCATGGTTTGAACGAAGCCTAAGTTTTCCATAGATGAAAGGTAATTCAGTATTGGCTCTCATTCTACTTGCCCTGAGGCAAAAACTGCCAATTGAGCTATTTTGGTTTAAAACAGGATGTCAGGCTAATTTTATCTTTTTTTTCCCCCTGTGTGCTACTTCTTTGTCCAGCTCAGAAATATGACAGTCTCATTTCTGCATGAGACTTTCACAAAGACTGTATTTCAAAATCAGGAAAGAAGGGTGGACAGAAACTTTCGCTTGACAATGTAGGATAGACCTTCCAAGCTGATCGTTTCTGAAGATCTTCCCACTGTCCACAGCAATGAACAATGTAGAAGGAAACATGGGCTTTCGGAGTAAGATTACCTTGCCCATTCTCCCCAAACTAGGTTCTAGTTGTTGAAAGTTACATTGAAGTGCTCAGTGGGAGCCTTTAGGGGCAGCACTTTAGAAAAAGCAGGAGCACACACTTTCCCTTTCTCTCTCCCCATTCTCTGTCCCGTGGTTTAGAAGATGGAGGTCATGACTGGTGCTCCATCATGGTGACCAGGAGACTCAAACATGAAAAATAACAGAAGAGGGAGCTCTGAGGGACTTGAGTGGCCGAGATTTCTGCAGGTTGCTGTAAGCTGCTTTGCCAACCTTGTAAGGATGAAGATCCGATCAAACACCCCTGAACGAAAACCTTGTGAAAACTACTGTTTTGTTTTCTTTTTCCTCTATAACACACGGCTACGCCTAGTTTGATTAGTATGCATTAATTTTTTTTTTGCTTTTTATTGTGATGGAATGAGTCTGGCATGATTAAATTAAATATGCCATAAACATATTAGACATTGAAATTATATAATGACAAGTAAAAAAAAAAAACCCAAACTATTATTATGACATTATGGAGCTTTGCTAAATAATCCTGAAAATATATGTATTTTTAAAAGCAGATTTGTTTTTAACTTGATACACAACTAGCTTCTGTGCAGGAATTTAATGCAGTTAAATATAGCTAAGATCTTGGTAGCAATAAGAATTCAGCATACTATTTCAATTGCACATATTTAACTAAGGCAGATATTTTCATTTTTAATTCTAATTGTATCAGACTTATCTAAGAGCATCAACATGCAACACAATTTGGAACTACACTTTTAAAATTAATAAAAACATATAGAATTCATTTCTCTAAAAATTTTAAATATTTACCCTAATATTAGACATTTGTTCAAAAAGAGAGTATGTAGTCTTTTAATCAATCTTCCCAGCCTTTATAGGATCTCTTTGATGATGCCAAAGATATTCTCCTCTCCTTACAGCTTTTTTTTCTTAAATTTAGAGTATCCTCTCAAAACCAACATTACATGATTCAAAATAGTTTTTGTTTTAGAAAAACTACTATAGAACCCATGAGAATGCCTTGAATTTTTAAACTTATCATTATTATCTTCAAATATCAATTCAATTGCAAACAGAAAAGAATGCAAACATCACAAGAGGTTATCTCATTCACATTATTTAATTATGGTGTTTTATTAACTGGGTAATTTACTTGAAAGGTATTTATTTAAATGGGTAAGGTTGTCAGGCAATGCAGGATCAGGCAATGTTTCTTTCTGCTTTACCTAGGGTAACTACAACACAGAGACATATTAATACGAGGTGTCCTGGTGGCACTATGGTTAAGTGTTCCACTGCTAGCCCAATCGTTGGCAGTCTGGGGCCCCCACAGGACACAGGAGAAAGATGTGGCAGTCGGAGGGAAGCCACCCGGACAGCCCTGCTCTGCCTTGCAGGGGTGCTATGTATTCTAACTGATTTGATGGGCACAGGTAATCCTAACGTCAGTGTAATATTTTGTAGTGAATCGATATTCCAGTCTTATTTCTTAAATTACAACTTCGGTCAGGTTGGCATTTTGCTAAGATGACTCTCCCGGTGGTGGGGAAAACACCCACCAAGCATCAGCCACCTATGGGCGTGACATGACAAAATAGTTCATTTGTTTAGCAATACGGGAAAATTCTTTTTTTTTAATTTAAACTTTTTAACATCTGTATTGGCACATGTGATGCAATACAATAATTTGATCACATCAAAAGAGTTGTACAATCATCACCACAATCCGTTTTAGAACATGTCCTTCATTCTATTTTTTTTTTTGGGGGGGGGGGGCGGGCATCACGACCCTCTGGTGGTAGTGGGAGCTACCCAAGGCTGCTCCTGAGAGCTGCCGCTGGTTTTGAACCGCCACGCCCAAATGCCGCCATCCCGCACTCCACCACTTACGCCACCAGGGCTCAGCCCATGTCCTTCATTCTTGTGCTCATCATTTCTAGCTTCCCACTTTCCCAAACTTTCTCTGCCACACTCCCAGGAACCATTCGTCCAGTTACCGACTTTTCTATCCTGAATTTCAGGTACACATTATTTTAAACTGACCACAATAGCAAAGTAAAACCGATAAAACCTCAGTTGAAGAGAAGTTGGAACATATTAAAAACTAGAACAAATTAAAAATGAATCATAAGGGTGCTAGGATGCTAAATTTTAACCTAAGTGCCTATGTAAGAGCACCCTACCTGCTGCATTCTGAAGAAGTAAATTTTTATAACTTTTCTAGGGCAAATTAAGAAAACAAATCCACCCCCCAAACTCACTGCCATCGAGTCATTCAGGCTCACAGCAACCTAAAAGGACAGACTAGAGCTGCCCCCTGCAGGTTTCCGAGACTAACTCTTCATAGGAGTACACAGCTTCATCTTTCTCCCACGAAGTAGCTGGTGCTTTAAAATCCCAGACCAGGCACAGTGCATCATCTTGGTTCCTTATCCACGGCAATGGGGTGTTGAAGGTGTGGGCTAAGGTTAAGTGGAACTTGGCTGTACCATACTTTTTAGTGGTTTGGCAGATATGTATAATCGTTCCCATGATGAGATGTAATATAGCTTAATATCTCCCATAATGAGATCTGCTATCAGCAATTAATCAATTACAACGAGGTTTCTTTGGGGTGTGGCATGCTTCAAATATATGTGGACCTTCTGGAAAAACTCACTTGTTTTTTGCTGGACCTGGATCCTGCGTCTGGCTTGCCATGTGATCCCCATGACAATGTGCCACAATGTGCTGATCACAGGAATCATTGGCAGACTGTCATTTTACTGTTGACCTTGCATTAAGTTGCCTCGCAACTAGCTGTCCACTGTCTGACCTACTGATGTGAGATTCCTCAGTCCCTGTAGCTACGTGAGTCAAGAGACATCAACTTGATTCTAACTCAAATACTTGGAACTCTGCAATTATGTGTGCTATTTCCTTGGGGTCGCCCCTATCTTCTCAGGCACTGGGATTTCATCTAAGACAGTGCTCCAAGATCTAAAGCCTGCTGGTGGTGGTGTTTGCTTGGAGCCTACTTAAAATCTGAATGAGAAGAGAAAGAGATTGAGATGGTATAATAAAGGCCCCCTAATGGTGTTTTTCAATGCTATTATCTCCAACTCCTAGAAAGTTGCCAAACATATAGTGAACACCTAGTCAGTATTTGTTTAGTGGAAGACTCTCAGAAAAGGAAAGAAGAAAAAGGGTGATTTAGAGGAAGAATTCCCTCATTGTGATTTTGTATGTGTGTGTGTGTGTGTGTGTGTGTGTGTGTGTGTGTATCCATCCTCTCTCCTCTCTGGAGAACACTATTCGAACCTAGCCCCTTCTCTAACGTCTCAAATGACTTTTCTAACTTCTCAAACAACTTGGACATTTGGACCCAGGTGATTTCCAGGCCCAAGATTGTAGAGTTAGACTGTGGGGTCACTCTTTTCTACACCTCCTTTGAAGAGACACTGATTCACTGTTGACTATAATCAGAGTGAATTCTTTGGCCTGAGGCTATTCCTCTCTTGAGAGAAAACCTTCCCTCTCCTTTCTTCCTCAGAGAAGAGAATGTTTCCTTAGCATCTAAAATAATACTTTCCTAATAGGTTTGGGTCTGGACTCAGGCAGGAATAGAGTCAATTGTGACACATGGCAGGGAGTAGTGAGAACTATGGTAACTTGAAGAACCGAACCCTATGTAATCAAAACCATACTTTCAAGACATTCGATTGGGCCAAATCGATTCAATCTGTGACCAGTGAATCTAGTTCGGTGGACCACTGATTCATGACATATATCAGTTATGATAAGTCAGAAAGTTCTTACACTTCCTCTTCTAGTAGTTACACAATTTTGTGTCATTTTGAGAGCATTCTGTGTGAAGGGGTAGAGTTTAGGGTGTCAATCAGTTCACAGCCAGTGAGGCCTCTGAATGGGTCTGGTCTTCTCCTGAGGATTCTGGAAATTTCTCTATTCCTTATTGGACGGGGGAAACATGTTCTCTTTTGGTTTTCTCTCTGCAATACATAACTGAAGAGAAGCCACATGAAGTTATGAGGTAGCCAGAGTTTCAGAATTGAAGGAACTATGTGGAGACCCCTGCCAGGGCTGAGATACATAGAACACCACTGGATCCACAAGACTTCCACCCCACTGGCCTGTGATCTTTCCACAGTTGTTGTATTTGCATGTGTTTTGTAAGACTGAAGAGGATATTATAGATTGGAATCAGATATATGGACTAATATCGAATTTATGGACCTGATATGAACTGGGCTGTGATGATTTCTCAATGTTCAATTGCTTTTGTATATAAAATTCTTTCTTATACACATATGAGCATCTATGAATTTGTTTCTCTGTCAACCCAGACTAACAGAACTGTGCAGCATGTCTTCCCCAACTTTAGCTTGAATGGAGAGTGAAGGGCATTGTCAAAGAATTATGCGTTTTAATAAAAAAGCCGGCCACTCTGTGGATTGCAAAGCTCCAGGATATGAAATGCACTTCAAATATTCATCTAGTTTGGTTTGATTTTCTGCCAGTCTTCTGACAACCCCCAAGCAGACCCATGGTCTATAAGGCATAGCATGATTTGGTCTTGTCCATCATTCTTTAATCACATTTCTCTTTGTCTTTTGCTTTTCAAACATGCCAAGAAGCAGTTTGGCTTTAGGGTCTTTCTTTGGCAGGCTTCAATGGACTGCCAGGTCCATGTCAAGGAAGATGAGTCCTCCCTTTGGCAAGGCAGGTAGAGTCTGCCCACATGCAGTAAACTGCATGGTGGGTCACCAAGAATTAGTATCCCAGAGCTTAGTGAAGAGAGCTGGGATGTCAAATGCAAGCAATTCAAGGCGACAGGATCCACGAGCCTCAAGTTCAAGCGATGTGCACACCAGGTCTCACAGGATCTTCAAGCTGTAGCGACACGATGTCTGGGTTGCCTTGTCCCATGGGTGATGTAGCTAGGTAGAGAACTAGCTAAAGCAGTAACATGACACCAGCATGTTCAAATCCCCAGAGAGCAAGAGGAAAAAAGCAAAAATTCTTATTTTGGGACATAATGCTAATATGCTATCAATGAGATACAGACACAAGATTCAAACCTGCCCAGGGTTTAGTAACTATCTCACTGGAGACACGAAGCCAGTTTTCAAAACAGCATACTGTGGAAGTCCTATAACTCTGTGGAGATACTTGACAGCCCTTCAGTCAGCTAAACTAAAGAACCACAAATGATTATGTTGCATTTTACATGATCTTTAGAGTATATTTAGTGAAGACAAGTATAATTGTAAGCTTCCTTATTTATTTACCTTTTATAAAATGTCTTGTTGAAAGAATAAATATCATATATATGACTTTCACAATTTTCTGAAGCTCTCACATATTCTAAATATTTTTATGTAAGGTTGGCCTGGCTTTTGTCATATTGTTGTTGAATGCTATTGATTTGGTTCCAACTGAAAGTGGTTTTATGTAAAACAGTGAGAAATACCACTTGGTACTGCACGATCTTCAAAATTACTACATTTGAGGCAAAATTCACTGGAACTGGGCCAGTCTCATTGAGACACTTCATCCTTTTCTCTCTATTTTTTCAAGTAAGGTATCCTTTTCCAGGGACGGAACCTTCCTGATAAGATGTCCAAAATCTGAGACAAAGTAGGTGTATCTTGAAAACAAGTGGAACTTGGTTAGCACATTTTTGAGTATCATATGTAGGAAACATTGACATCTTTAAGGAATAAAATTAATTTCAATTTATATTAAAACATTTCATGTGGACTTCTTTTTCAAAATAATGGTTTTGAATGGACAGCTCTATCATTCAGTATCATTAATTATAATTTTAATGTAAACCCCCCAAAAGTGTAACCTTGTAAAGAACACAACTTCAGAGGAAGACAAATACATTGATGTGAAAAAAATTAAATAAGGAACTCCTACAAATTGAAAAAAAATTAATTATAGAAAAACTAGAACACATAGTACGTGATTCAGCTATACTCACTTTTCTCAAGGTCCATGAAAGTTATTTACGGTTCATCCTTTTGGAATAAAGTGAAGCCTGACTGGCTTTTGACTGTGAGAAGCCAACTTTTATGAATTCATACCCTGCAGTAAAATAACGAGGAACTCATATGCTACAATGAATTGGGCTGTTGTTTTTGTTTAATTAAGCACCCCAAAACACTCTCAATGAATCTAAATAAAGGGAATTAAAGGAAGTCTAAGTGAATCCAAATTGCCATCAATTTCAATATCTTAAAATAATTCTCATTTTCTCACTGCTGCAATACAGAAATAACACAAGTAGGGGCTATAACAGAAACTGGGTTTCCCAGAGTTCATGAGTCTAGAAGTATGGCAATGTTTTCTTCTGTCTATACATAGGGCTCTATGAGTCATAGGCAAACTTTTTCAGTTCCTGGGAGAACTTCATGTGACTTGACATTTCTCATCTCCCAGTGTTCCTCCTTTTTTTTGCATGATCTTTTTATGTTTTAAAAATGATTGGTCTTAAGGTATATTTGACACTGCTGCGGTCTTACTAGAATAACAAAGAAAGCTCTATTGCCCAAATAGTATTGCATGCAAAGGTAGGGATTAGTATCACAACATATATTTTTGGGTATATAATTTAATTCACATCACTAATGAAATTGCCTTTATTTTTCTAATTATAAAACTTGCTAATTTTTTTCCTGCATATCAATCACAATGCATTTTCCGTTTAATTATGGGAATTAATCAGGATTCATATGTCATTGTCAGGAAAGATATGTATGCAATGTAAATGAGTTACAGTGTTTTCAATATTAAGTACTAAATACTTTTTAATACTTTGCTATCTTGGCATACTCATAATATTTTAAAAACATTTTCACAATAAAGGAAACCATTTCACATTGATGTGAAAAAATGAGGTAAGGAATTATTTCATTTTGTAATTCTTTTTAAAAGAATTTGAAATTTGTTTGATCTTTCATCTCTTCCTCAAACTAAATAAAATATATTAAAAATAAATTCTTATAATACAGGTGCTTTTTGCTTAATGAATTCCATTTATTTATTTAGCAAATGACTAAGTTCTGAGTATGCGATAGTCACTACAGTATTATATCTTGCCTAAAAAACTTCAAAGAAAAATGTTAATAGTCACTAATACTTGGTTTATATCATCCAAGACTCTATAGTTTGGTAGACTTGAAATAGAATCACAGCTATAATACCTGTTATTTTTGTTGTTTGGGATCTTTTTAAACAGGTTTCTCAAATTTTGAGTTCTTACTTGTAAAATGTGAATCATATTACCCTTTGCAAATTAGATTAGAAGTAGTAGAAAGAGAAATGGCTCACACGGATTTTTCACAATGTCCTTGGAATCCAAGCAAACCAAACTCACTGTCATCAAATTGACTCAGACTAATAGTGACTCAGGTTTCTTACACTAATTCTGTAGGGAGTAGAAAGCTTTATCTTTATTTTGTGGAGCAGCAGGTGTTTTCAAAGTGCTAACCATATGGCTCATGGCCCAACACACAATGACCATACCAACAGGGCTCCATAGCCTGGTAAACGGTAAACAAATGGTTTGCCTCTTAGGATACTTATAATTAATAATATGTCAAAATGGATTATACTGAAGGAAGAAATCAAAGCTATACTGTAGACGTGGTAGTAATATAATACCATGAAAAATGTTTGAACAAACAGATCACTGTAAACACTAACTTGTCTGTGCCCAGATATTTTGACAAAGCAATTGGAAGAGATCCACAGTGGTGATACATACAGCAGAATGTGCAAATAATACCATTAATATACATGCAAGGATAATGGAAAAATGACTCCAACAATAGAGCGATAATGGAAAAATGACTCCAACAATAGAGTGAGAGCTATCAAGAGTGCAAGCAGACTCAGAAGAGGGCATGGGAGAGGGCTATCATTGCTAATATAAGACGGATCTTGGATGAAAGCAGAGAATACCAGAAAGATGCCTTTGTTTTTTTGGTTTTTTTTTTGGGGGGGGGTGGGCATCACTGCCCTCTGGTGGTGGGAGTAGGAGGCCCAGTCTTTGCTCCTGTGGAGCTGCTGCTGGAACTGAACCTCCATTCCAATGGGCCACAGTCCCACACACAACCACTACATCACCGGGGCTCAGCCCAGAAAGATGCTTTTATTGACTATGCAAAAGCATTTAACTGTGTGGATCCAAACAAACCATGAATATCTAATTGAGAGTCGGTTACATTTTTGTTGGACCTTTACTAAACATTATTTACATTTAAGTATCTAATAGTTACTTTTTGTTAGCTGAAAAAACATCAACAATACTGGACCAATGGGTAGCATCATGATAAATGCAGAAAAAGTTGGCAGTTGTTAAGGATTTTATTTTCTTGAATTCATAATCAATGCTCTTAGAAGCAGCAGTCAAGAGATCAAAAGAGCATTGAATTGTGTACATTTGCTGCACAAGATTTCTTTAGAGTACTGAAAGTAGAGATATGTCTCAGAGGACTAAGGACTACCCAAAGCATGGTGTAGTTTGTTGTCTTATTTGCAACCAAAAGTTGAACAAGAGTAAGGAAGACTGACAAAGAATCAATTCATTTGAATTGTGATGCTGGAGGAAAATGTTAAAAGTACCATGAATTGCTAAACAAATAAAAAGTCTATCATGGAAGAATATGGTCAGAGTGTTCCTTAGAAGCAAAAAATGACCAGACTTTTCTCAAGTACTTTGGACATGAGAAACCAGTCCCTGGAGAAGGACATCATGCTTGGTAGAGAGGCATGGAAAAAGAGGAAAGCCCTCAATGAAATGGATTGACATGGTGGCTGAAACTATGGGCTCAAGTACAGGAATAATTGTGAAAATGGCATATCTTCATTTAAATAAGTCTTCCTGACTCATATGACACGTGCAGATCATTATTTGCCTTCCTTAATAAAAATGAAACCAAAATGTTTAGATTCAAAAATCTCTAATGATGTTTAATCGAATTATTGAAATGCAACAAGTAGTGTTTAACAAGATTAAGTAAAGTGATTTGCAAAGCAACAACAATAATAATTTAAAAAAATACATGTAGGGGAATTGAACAGTAACTTGTAGCTCCCCGCCCCCCTTTTGATGTTCTTATCTATGGGGCTATCAGCATCCAATATAATTTTTGAAAATTTGGTCTTAGTTTACACAACTCATTCTGTGTTATAATAGTATATGATTGAAAACATGATTTTACTTCTTAAAAATAAGTGATAGCTTATAATATTTCAATTCTGCTTAATTTTCTTTAGCAAATATTAAAGTTATTGATCTTTCTCACATGAAATATAATTTACTGTAAATTAAACTAGATTCAGATAAAGATAAAAGTGGTGTTTTTGGTAATTTGTTTTGAAGATAACAAATGAATTGCTGAATTCCTATATAAAATTATATTTATACATATAAATCCATGTAAAATAATATTATAAGACATTGATCTCAGTATGGTTGATTGTTAATTTAATGGCCTTTTTGAGTAATTAAATAGTTTATTCACTATGTTGCCATATCATCTGTGACATGTACTCTCTCTATATTTTACCATAGTAAATTCAGTTGGGCCCACTGACAATAAAGTTAATTGAAAATCTGGCATATATTCAAGCTTTTTAGTTAGCTAGTACTGCTTTGATAGAAATAAAAAGTGGATGTTTTTGACAAATAGAACAATTTTTTTTTCACTCTTTGTTAGTCTTCTGAATGCAGGAACCAGCTCTAAAAGAAGCCTTTGTCTGTGTGTGGGTTCTTTTGACTCCAGGTCTCTAGGTAATATTCATGTGGCTTGGCTTCTATATCTTCTCTCCCAATCTCTGCTCTGCTTATCTTATGTCTATCAAAGTTTGATTCAAGACACAGCCTATACTAATCTTGCCAAGGTAACATAATAAAGAAAACCTATTTCCAAATGGGGTCAGACCACAGGCATCAAGATTAGCACTGTAAAACAAACAAACAAACAAAATCTTTTCATTGTGATTTAGGCGAATGTTTATAGAGCAAAATAGCTTTCCATTCAACAATTCATACAAATATTTTTGCACGACAACGACTGCAATCCACAACTGTCATAATCTAACTGCATGCATTTCATTTCTTCCCTGGTTCCCATTTCCAGTCATTTTTCTTGCTTATCAGTTTCTAGCCTCTGAGTTTCATCCCTGGGTAAATGTTGCCCTTTTGACTTCCCAGTGTCAACTAATCTAAGGAGTGCCTATCTTTTTGATGTTATTGCTCACATTGTAGATTAGCTATTATTTGGTTGAGAGTTGAGCCATGAGTTCACCTCCATACTTGAAAGGCGATGAAGGGTCATTCTCTGAGATTTCTACCACTCGCTGTCAGACGGATACACCATGTTTTTGTATGGATATAGATGACAGAGATAGAAATAAATATTTTGAATTTGTTCCACATTTTTCTGGGTTTCCAATCAGAACAACTGATCATGAAATCTACATACCATCACCGTCTGATCTCAGAATAGTAGAGGCTGAGGTTCATTAAATCTTCAAATTAATTATTTCAATCAATCATTTTTTTTCATTCTTCTTTATTTAGGGTAGGGAGAGGTTGAGCTGAAAGTTACAACAGAAGTAAGAATTTAAAAATATATTTTGGGGGAATTAAATTCAACCCATAACACCCGGTAACTATTCAGCTGGCAATAATTAACAAAAAAGTGTTGGGGTTAAACTCCCTGTCAGGAAGGGGAGGTACCCCTAAATAGGCGTTACAACTGGATTGGCCGATCTAAGTCAGGTGAATTTGATTCAGCCAATGAGGTCGACCAGTATTGCCGACCACGCCTCCCAACAGGGACCCCTGATTTCAGGCCAGAAGTTTTCTCTCTGGCTCTCTCTCACCCAGCGGCTTTGACACAGTGCATGCAGCATGGCCGGCCTGAACCGCTGTCCCGCGCACTTCTGCCACTTCTATTTTCTATAAAGTCACTTGGATGAGGTTTAACAACTCACAAACCAGGTTTCAGCATGAACTCTTTCTCACCGGAAGCCTAGGTCGGAGGGATATCTCTCCCACAGGAGGCAGAGATCGAAGAAAAGAAATCCAGCGAGTCAATTCATCTTATTGAAAGTCTTCCTCATTTTCTCTGACCTTTTACTTTGCTAAGTAAGTAAGTAAATAAATAATTAGATAAATGTCCTTCTCCAGGAATAATACCTCTGGTTAACATGTTCAAAGCACATGAGACAACATCTCCTTATTCTGATTTACAAAGAGCATTCTAGCTGTCCTTCTTCCAAAACAGACTTGCTTTTTCTCCTGAATGCCCGTAGAGTAAGCATCATTCTTAGTCAACAATATCATTCAAATATACCAGTTTTTCTAGTCTTTCTTATTCATTTTACAATTTCTACGTGTTTATAAGAAGATTGAAAGTAGCATGGCTCACGATAGGCTTACTATACTCCTAAAAAGTGACATCTTTGCTATTTAACACTTTAAAGAGGGAACTTTTTTTGCACCAGATTTGCATAATGTAATGTCACTTAATTTCCTGAATAGTGCTTCAGTGAGCATTGATTGTGGATCTAAGCAAAATAAAATTCTTGAATCTTGGAAACAATTTTCTCCATTTATCCTGATATTGTGTAGTGACTCAATTAAACCCTTATTTATTTGTTGTTAGATATAATCCATATTGAAAACTATAGCTTTTGACCATCGTAGGTAAATTCTGTTTATTTTCAATAAGCTAGGTTGTGTCATATGCATGTTGTAGTTTGTTAAGAAGCCTTCCTCCAGTCATGATGCTGTGTTCTTCATATAGCTCAGCTTCTTAGGCAATTTGTCCACATGGAACAAAGATTAAGTATGATGAAATAATATCAACTTGAAAAACAACTTCTGGTTCTGCACGAGTACAATTAAGAGCAGCATCCCCATTTTTTGCAAAGCTATTCAGCGTTTGCTATAATACACACTGTGCAATGTCTTTGCATATAAATAGAATATAAGTAACTTATATTTTGGCATTATTTATTATTAAGCCAAAATTCATCAACAATAGTACCTGCTGAGCATATCTTATTCTGAATCATGTTGGATTTCTGCCACTTTTTGTTGATATTCTGCTATAAAAGTTTTCTAGTTTAGCAAATTTTAACTTTAATTTTAATGATTCTGCTTGATTTTTTATATTTTGTTTCATCATCTCTGGGTTGAATGGACACCATTCAACTGGTCCAGTGACTGTCTCCCAAATTTCTTGACTTGAGTAATCAGTGCTTCCTATTCTTGTTGGGACATTTCCAGAGGTCTTCTGTTAATTCCTGGAGCTTTGTTTATGACCATTGTCTTCAATTCCACTTGTATTTCTTCAACATCATTATTTCTTGCTCATGTGTAGCACGTGAAATGGTTAAAATGTACACCGATTCTTGTGCTTTATAGTTTTCATCTACTTCAGGGATCCAGAAATTTTTCCTGTTAATGGCAAAATAGTAAATATTTTGCATATGCTTTCTGTGGCAACAATGTGAAAGCTCTTATGCCTCCTAAATAACAGTAGATAGATAAATAAAACCATGTCCTTGTGTCTAATAGCTGTTATGAGTCAACTTGACTATCCCGTATTCTCAAAGGCTATGAAGGTAGTATGTAACCTCCTGCGTTTGTGATTAGATGGCATCAGTTGAAAGGGGAGTTTCTTTGCATGTGTGGACTGTATCCGATATATATATGAATGTTCTGACAAAGCTTGTTCTTGCAATATTGCATTTCACTTGCTTTCCTCTGATTTGAGGTGCTTGGGATGACTGATCTTTTGGTTTGGGGTTTATCAGCTTTTAATACCTGCAGCTTACCAGAGATTTGGAACTTGCCAAACTAAACAATTATATGAACCATATCTTTGAAACTCTCAATATCTTTCCCCCTCCTGCCCTCTGTAGGTGTATGTTTATATATATATATGTATATATGACTCAATTTTAGACATTTAGTATATAATTTAAATGCATTTAAATGTATTTAAATGAAATATTTTTGATATTTATATTTTAATATTACATAATTTTCACATGACAAAATAGTCTTTTGACTTATTTCACCTATTAAAAATTCAAGATATCATTTCGAGTCCACAGAACCATATAAACACATGCAATGGGTGGACTTAACCCATGTGCTGATCTGATTTAACATATATATTCTCACAACATTGATCATTGTGATCAGTTCCCACTTTCTTCCCCTTTCCCCCACCTTACTCTTACCCTTGTGGTATCACTACTCCCGTTACTATTCCTGAAGATTTATCTGTCCTGAATTCTATGTGTTGAGGGCTCTTATCTATACCAATATACATGCTCTAGTCTAGTCAGATTTGTAACTGGATCATGAAGCAGGAAGGAGGGAGGAAGTTCTAAAGAACTAGAGGAATGTTTTGTGTTTTCTTGGTGCAATATTGCACCCTGACTGACTTGTGAACCTTTTGCGAAGGGATGTCCAATTGTCTACAGATGAGCCCTGAGTCTCCACTCCAACCCTCCTCATTTGCATTGATATGATTTTTTTGGGGGGAGGGGGCTCTTCTGATGCCTGATACCTGATTTTGGTAGCATTTCATGATCACAAAGCCTGGTGTACTTCTTCCACATGGGCTTTGCTGCTTCACTGCTCGATGACAACTTGTTTAACTTTAAGACTCCAGATACTACATCTTGTAACAAGCGGGAACCATCAGTTTTGTTTGTTTGTTAGCTTTCTTTTTACCACATTAGCATATGCAACCTTTTTGTCTTCAGCTGTTGGTTTGGAAGGTGAGCGTCACAGAATGTCAGGTTATTGGAACAAGGAGTTCTTGTACTGAGCAACTACTTGAGTAGGCATCAAATGTCTGTCTGCTACCTTAAATATAATATATATAATATAATATAATATAAATATAATAACATAATATATTATATGTATAATATAACATAATATATTATAATATAATATATTTACCTTAAATATAAATATATGTGCAAAGACCTATAATCCTATCTTTATGTATTACTATATTTATAGATATACATGTATACATTTATTCCTCTGTGTCTTTGTCACCTAATTCTTTCCTGTATTTCCTTTTATATTCCTCCTGTCCTCCAATCGTGTTCAACCTTCATTGTCTCAATAATTCCTTTTAGCTACATTGTACTTGATCAAAATCTGCCCTGTCCCCTAAGTCAGAACTCTATTTTCAGGATTGAAAATCCAAGTCTCAGGGACTTGGATATTTTTCCCCTTTTGCTACCCTGATGCACTCCCTTCACATATCACCCTGCTGCACATATTTTCTGTATCACCCATGCTGTCTTCAATAGCTCTCATGGGTCAGTGAGGGAAATTCGTGTCTTGTGATGTGGCCTGCCCAACAGACCTCTCTGTGCTTTGGCTTCTCTGAGCAACAATTTCACCCCCTGTGATTGGTGGGCCATAATGTGGTCTACTCTCTCTCTTGTTTTATTAATCATCCTTTTATTCACTTCCAACCTCATGTTATAAGAGGGAAGTCTGAGTGACCTTTATATGCTTGAATTTCCATAAACTTGACTTGTGTATCAGCATGTGGTCTGTCTTCAAGTATGTGCCATGTGGGCTTGAAAAGAATGTAAATTTTTTGCATTTGGGTGGAGAACTTTGAAAATGTCTATCAGGTCATGTCACCTAATTGTAGAGTTTCATTCTGCAGCTTCTTTGTTAAGCTTCTTTTTCTGTGTTCTATCTATTACGAAGAGTTGTGTGTTCAAGTTGCCTACTATGATTGTTGGGCCTGTGATTTCTTTTTTCATCTTTTGGAGTATTTGATTGTCAAATTTTGTGGGTCTCTGCTTGGGCATGTATACATTTATTATGCTCACTCGTTCTTTTTCTGGTTCTTATTCCCTTGAGCTTTATATAGTGCCCCTCCTTGTCTCTTGTACCTTGAGATAAATTTTGTCAGATATTAGGACTCTAACCTGTACTTATTTTGAATTGCCATTTGCGTATTATACTTTTTTTTAGCCTTTGATTCCCAGCATTTGTCTGCAAGTTTGAGATGTGCCTCTTGTAGGCAGTAGATTTAAGGGCTGTGTTGTCACAATCCATCTAACCCAATCCACTAGTCTCTGTCTTTTAATGGGAAAGTTCATTCCATTGATTTTTATTGGAAAATAATAATTTTTATTTTTATTGATTTTTATTTTTATGATTTTTAATCCACCTATGGATTATGGGATGTCATCTCATACCTTTTGTGTTGGGTGTTTCCCTACCTCCCTTTTCATCGATGCATTGCGCATGTATGTGGGGGGCAGGGATTCATTCTTGCCCTTTCATCATATAATCAATGTTATCTTGATGGCTGTTCTTTATGTGTTTAGCTCTGTGGAGTTATTCTATGTGGTAGTCTGCTATTTGTGCTTGGTGAGTTTTGTTCTTGTGCTCACACTGTGTCAGCAAGAGTTTTTGTAGAACTGCATTTCTTTTAATGTATCCTTTGAGATTTTGTTTGTCCATGAAGAAGACTCTTTCTTCTCTATCTTAATAGATAATTTGGCTGGATAGGGTATTCTTGGGTTGGCATTATTTTCTTTCAAATTTCCAAAATAGGTTACACTATTCTCTATTTTTCTTTTTTGTTTGTTTGTTTGTTTTTTTTTGGGGGGGGGCATCACTGCTCTCCGGTGGTGGGAGTAGGAGGCCCAGCCCCACTGCTGGAATTGAACCTCCATCCCAGTGGGCCTCAGTCCCGCGCACAATCACTACGCCACCGGGGCTCAGCCCTTATTCTCTATTTTTCATGGTGTCTGCTGAAATGTCTGAGCCTATTCTTATTTGGATACCTTTATAGGCAATTTTCATTTTTTTCCCTAGCTGCTCTTATTATTTTCTACTGTTCCTCAAAGTTGGATAGTTTAAATATTATATACCTTGGTGAATTCTTTGTGCCATTCTGTCTACCTGGTGTCCTCTTTGCTTCCTGAATATTTGGCTAATTCTCATTCATTAATTCAGGGAAGTTTTACTCTAGGATTTTCCTTGCTATTTTTGTCATAGGCATCTTTGCTGTGTCTTATTCAGGCAATATCATTATTGTAATGTTGTTCTTCTTCATAGCATCAGACATTGTTCTCAAGTTTTCCTCGGCTTCTTATTGTCTTTGTTTGACTGTATTTCCTGTTTGTTGAAGTCTACCTGACTACCCTCGAGGTTACTGGTGCAGTTCTCTCTTTCTTCTAGTCTGCTGGTAAATTCTGTTAATTATTTTCTTTTGTTACCTCATCCCTTAACTCTTTTATCTCCCTTTGGTGCATGGCCTTTATCTCCTTTATCATTTCATCCCTTTTCTGTATTTTTTTCCCCTGTATGACTCCAAACAGCATTCTGAAGGTTTCTTTCTGGGGTAGATCAACTTTTGCTTCTTCTTTGTCGCTAGGTTCAGGAATTTCTCTGACATTGTGATTGATTTATCTTGTTGTTTGGTTGAGGTTGTTGCAGCTGGTTGTACTCTGCATGTCATTTTAGAGGAGCTTGGAACCATTTTTTCAGGACTCAAAGAGTCTGGACTCCCCTTAGGAGGCTGGTACAAATACTTAGCATTTTGCTCCTAGCCAACTACTCTGAGTGTTGTGCTACTGTTTTGTCCCACTGGAGTTTCCCTCTTGCCCTGACATATCAGGATAGCATTATTTGGAAGGCAGATTGGAGGTCCTGTCAGATTCCAAGCATCATGGTCAGTCTGCGTCGTGGTCAAGCACTGCTTGGCTTCCTTATGAGTCCACTCAAAAGGAGTGGCTTCCTATGGAAGCCATGTGAGAATGACTGCAGCAATGCAGGCCACATGCTGAAATTCAGTGCAGGTTCAGGGGTGAGAGCATGAGACATGGCATGGGGTGGGATGGGCACTCTTGTGGGGATTCATCCACAGTTGGAGGCACTATGGGCAGGTGGTAGGGGAGGCCCCATTTGTGTCTGTCAGGTCCTCACCTGGTCTGCGAAAGAATGTTGAGCACAGTGGCAAGGGAGGGAGAATGCCAGAGCAGGAAAAGAGATGTACCTGGTCATTCCAGGGAAAACTTTACATGGATGATCTTAGGGGTATCATAACACCCCTGCAAGAGCCTCCACTGAGCAGTTATCAAATTTGGGGCTTTGCCATGTGGGTGCAGGGGGACGACTGGGAGATGGTAGCTGCAGTGAGATCAGCAGCAGTGTAGGTGATCGTGTCTGGAGCAGCTCTTGCACCAGGTCAGAGGGCACAAGAACTCCACGGAGGGTGTAGGAACGGGTGTGGAAGTCAGTTCCTCATCTGACCTGTCCAAGAGGCTGACCAACAACTTTGAATCCTCTCCCGATCTCCTATTCACCCATCGACATGGAGTTAGCCATACAGGTTGCCTCCCTAGTCTTCTTGTGCCAGAATTGGGATTTTCTATAGCATTAATTTTACAATTGAGTGTGGCCCCTATTAATATGCCACCATTGTAATGTGTGGAAGTTTTACTTTTACTTTATGTTGTTTGAGGTGAACTTGTTTGTTCCTAAAGACCCCACTTCCATCTCAATTGTACTTTTTCCTTCTTTATTTTAAACCACTAAAACCACTATTTAGGTTTGAGGGATAAGGAATCTGGAAGGATTATTTTTATTTTAAGAAATGCACTTTCTCTTTCTCTGTGAGATATATAAAAAATAATCAAAGGCCCCCAAATTTAATCAACAAGAAATTCCATTTTTGAAAAGTAGTAAAGAACCCACAGATCAGTGAACAAACATAAAATGTCAGTATTATACAATTTAAGAATAAGGAAGTTGGTTTTTTCTAGTATAGGAACTATCATAAATCATAATTTAATTATTTGAAAATAATTTTCTACATTTCAAAACTTTTCATATAATGAATGATACCAATATTTTCCAGGAATGATTTTTTTCAAAATATATCTAAGAGTAAGGGAAATCTAATCCATCTACTCAAAATAAAATGGAAACTCTGTAATCCTGTTTGTTCAAAATAATTTATCAGTAGTATTAGGAAGCTTAATATCCCATATAGTAGTTTTTGTTTCTGTGGCTAGAATACAGCATTTATTTAGCTTGATTCTCCCCCCCCCACCCCCGCCACAACCCACATATCTCAGTGTAGGAAAAAAGTCTCCAAGTGTTATGAATTTAATTCAGATTCAATTATGGAATTCCAGTGGCTTCTGCAGATTTTCACCTGATGAAAAATCTATTTAGGCATTTGTTGCAGTATAAGGTTTTCAACATAAGTATATTATTATGAATGTTACTTTGGATTATTTTAGTATAATCCTAGAATTTAGAATCTAGTAATTCTTATGGCCAAATCCAAGTATGAAATGTTTGAGTAGATATCAAAAGTAGGAAGCAACTTCTTATCATCTGTCAAAAAGAGCTCTTTGGACACAAAGACACAACTTGCTTCTGGGATGGCAAAGTGAATGAAAACCACATTAGGTTCAGTATAGTCATCTTCTCTATCCCTCCAGACCCCATGTGCTCTCCTCAATTTCATAGGTGAAAAAAAGTTTTAATTCAAAATTTTGACATCAAAAAAGAAAGAGCAAGAATCAGGTTGTCCTTGTTAATTGCATTTCTTATGCTTGTCTTTAGTTCAGGCCAATGGAAGTGACAACTCAGAACATAGTTGTGGTGAATAGTGTTAGAATTCTCACCTTCCATGCAGGATATTCTCTCCTGTCTGTCAGTGGAGGCTTGGGTATGGTTACGATGTTGCACAGTGTGAAAGGGATACTTTTGTATATGGGGTGAGTTTGTGTATGGACCCAAGTGGATGTTTAGTAAACACCAACAAGGCAAAATACATCCTTCTTCCCAGTTTGATTTAGTCATCTAGTGGTATAAGAGGAAATTAAAATTTACTATATGAAAAGTTATTGGACTTCATGAAATTGTGTGTACACACCAGTTAAAAATTTGCTTTTGCTGTTGTTCTCTAGTGTGGCACCTTGTTGGAGGGAGGAAGATGAGTCATTCTACTCCTGTAAGATTCCCAGACTAGACCCCAAAGTCGTCGTTTTACTCTACACTAGAGGTTCACTCTGAGATTGACTTGACTCACTCACAGTGAGTTCATTGATATCAATACTTTTTTCTACTTTAAACCAATCTACATGGTAAGCAGTACTTAAATTATTTAATTCTATTCCGTGTGTATCATTAAAATTGAGTGATTTTGAATTGAATTCCCATAGATTACACAAAATCATTACTTCAAAAACAAATGCTTTCTGGTTTTACTGGGATGGTGTTTGACAGATTAGCTAAGTTCAGGGTAATCTATTTAATCTATGCTATTGGTGATACATGCCTTAAATATTTGTTATCTACTTTGAATTCCCTATAGTATTTGGCTATTTAAAAATTGAAATGCCAATAGACCCTATTGGCTGTCTATTTATTTATCATATTAATAGGATTAGAAGGAAAGTAAATTGATGTAAACTGGCCCTAGATTTATCATAGTGAACATACGTCAGAGTTGCTACATTTATTATCCATTTTAGATCATCTAACCTAAGAAAATGTATAGTTGTATTGCAGTGAGTGTTACAAATACTTAATAAAAACGGTCTTATATTGTTACGTGGAATTAAAAGGCAGTTTAAAAGTATCTACAGTTGCTGAGCCCCGGTGGCGTAGTGGTTGTGCGCAGGACTGCGGACCACTGGGATGGAGGTTCAATTCCGGCTCCCAGGAGCAAAGGCTGGGCCTCCTACTCCCACCACCAGGGCAGTGATGCCTAAAAAAAAAGGTATCTACAGTTTTGATGAATGAATCAGGTTTCTAGACTTGAAGATCTGATTCTATAGTGGATACACATTGAGCGGCACGTCCGGCAGTTTGAAGCCACCAGGGTAGGAATGGGCTTTCTACTCTTGTAAACAGTTAAAGTTTCAGAAACCAAGGAAGGGGCTCTAAGAGGCAGCATTGCTTTCTGGCCATGAAGTTTAGTAGATGTGTCATTGTTATAGTTAACAGTGTTACAGAGAAGTGCTTTAACAGTGTTTAATCTAGATAATCTTCAACTGATGATAAATCACGGAGGAACTGGTTGTATATTCTGTGTATACATGTGTGTGTTAGTCCAGGTAGACTAGAGGAACAAATTCAAGGACATGCATATCGATATAAGGAAGGGATTTATATACAAAAGGAATGTGACACTGAGAAGGCATCCCAGTCCAGTCCAGTTCAAAGTCCTAAGTCCGATATTAATCCATATGCCCGAAATCAGACTACAAAGTCTCCTTCTGACTCACGAAGTCACGGGTCAGTGGGTGCAGAATCCCGGCGGTGGCAGGGGTCTCCTCATGACTCCTCGCCTCCAGGGCTTAGGGTCCATCAACAGCAGAAGCAACTCATCGCTGGCAGAGGTCTCCATGTGGCTGCTTGAGCTTCAGAGGTCTGCTTCCATCAGGGCAAAGCCGTGTGGTCTCTCCGCCGGCTCCTCCAGCTTCTCTGCCACTGCCATCTTGTCTTGTCCGTGACTCATTGCCTCTGAGACTAACTACCAACAACTGGGGGAGATAGCTTCTCATCTTCATGAGGGAAATATTGTGAGATTGTCCAGAAGTCTCAGGAGAAAGCCACGCCCCTTTAGAGGTCTCATTGGCTACTCAATGGCTATCTCCAGATTAACAGGCTAGACTCCACCCCTACATTTCAATCATAAAATTAACATAAGCACATGACTGCCACAGTGTTCCATATGGTAGTCACTAGATTCATGTGACCATTTAATGACTTGGTTTGTGGCTAGTGAGACAGAAGGAATATAATTTTAAAAATTTCATTTTAGCTACCATAATTGTCTTTTGAAAATATTTGTCAATGTTACCCCCTTTGACTTTTCACCCCCAAAGAACCCCCTAACCTGAGGGGATCTTCATCTTGAATTTAATTGACCCTGAAAATACCTCCAAGAGTTACTGTTCTGATTGCATCATTTGTTTCTCCCAAAACACCTTAACAAGATGAAGGTTAAAACTAATGTAGCAACACATTATCTGCAACTGTCGACTGATCACAGATGCATGTTTAAACTCATTTTTCTTTAAAAAAAGATTTTGCATGTATGATTTGGAACCCAATAACAGTAATATCATATTTTTGTGTATTACAGTTTTATGTTTTCATCACTTGAGAGTCTGGCTTTTTTAGTGTGTTTTGGGTGACTATATTTTTCTGTAATTGCACATAAGCATTTCTATGATATAGTAAAAGTCAAATGATTAATCAGCTGAAATGATTTTATTTATATCTTTTATGCAGATAGCATGACTTCCAGTAATATCTGCATAAATTTAAATTGACAACACTAAAATATTATACATATTTTAATTATAAAATAATTGAATTACTTTTCATGGAAAAAGCAATAAGCAGAAACAAAATGTCAATTGGTGATGGGACCCCAGAAAATAGTAGTTGCCCTGGAAATTTTAATTTAAGAATAAATGAAGAAATTGACAGGATGCTTATGCTTAAACATTGTTATGAAAAGGTAACTGCCATTAAGTTGGTTCAGACGCATAGTGACCCTGCCGGAGAGTAGACCTGCCCTAGAGTCTGAATATTTGCTGAGGCAGAAAGCCTCATCTTTCTCTTGTGGCTCAGCTTGTGATTTTGAACTGCTGATTTTGCAGCAGTGCGACACGTAACCCAATAAGCCAGTGTGGTTCAGTAGTGCATTGACAGGAAGCTGCCAGAAACTCTGTGTTGAGGAGAAGGCATGGAGTAAGGAATATCATTGCTGACGGCAGATGCATCTTGCTGACAGAAGTTAACTTGTGTTTCATTTACTACACAGATGTATACAATTTTATGGATCATAACAAACTATGCTTAGCCTTGATAAGAATAGGGATGCCAGAACACTTCACTGTGCTCATGTGGAAACTGTTTATGGATTGAGAGAAAGTTGTGCTGACTGAACAAGAAATTATTGCCTGGTTTAAAGTCAAAAAAGGTGTGCCGGGCTGAGCCCCCATGGCATAGCGGTTGTGCGCGGGACTGCGGCCCACTGGGACGGAGGTTCAAATCCAGCAGTGGGGCTGGGCCTCCTACTCCCACCACCGGAGAGCAGTGATGCTCTCCCCCTAAAAAAAAAAAATAAATGAAAGGTATGCCACAGGCTATATCTTCTCACTATTTATTAAATCTGTCTACTGAACGGTGTTAGGAACCAAACCCCTTATAACTTGACTTAGCATCATGAACTTTTACTGGGGAAAGGGCGAAGCATCAAGGATTTGTTCTGCTTAGATCCAAAGTCAATGCTCATGGAAGCAGGAGTCAAGAGATCAAAAGATGTGTTGCAGGAGGTAAATCTGCTGCACAAGACCATTTTAGAATACTGAAAAGCAAGGGTGTTACTTTGAGCACTGTGGTACACCTGATCCAAGCCAGGGCGAATCCTATTTCTTCATATGGACGTGGAAATTGAGCACTGAATAATGCTGACAAGGGGGAAAATTTTAATTGAAAAAAGCATGTTAGAAGGATTTTAAGTAGTTTAGACATATATCTTTGGAAATCATCATTAAAAGTAGTATTTAGAATTAAAAAGATAAAACTGGACAAAGTTACATTGCACATTTCTCAAAGACTGATGTTTTTTATTTTTGTGGCATAGAAAAAATAAAATGTGTTGCATGGAAAAATTAAATAGAATAAAGTAAATGTCATATTACAGAACATAAGTAGTGAATTTGAAAAGTGCTTTCTATAGTCAAAAAGAATCAATAAAATTAGTCACTTGTTAAGAGAATCAAATGCTTAATAAAACACTTTAAAGTGATTTTTACCAAGAGTCAAGTTTATAGCAATTTATTGCAAGAAATTTATAGCAAATTTATAGCAATACACAAGGTGGTTTGAATTCTTTCATTAAATAGTTTTTGAAAACACTTCTGCCAAGTTGTCACATTAGATAGATGCTACAACGAAAACATTAGAAGCCTAATGAAATATATTTAGATGATGACCCTGGGACTTTGATATTCAGAAGAAAAGATACAGTGGATTGAAAACCAATTTGAAAAAAGGGCTAACCAAAGAGTGAAAAGGGAAACAATTGTAATGGGTAGATTGTTACCTAACCTAAAACAGTTTGGCAATTTTTAACATTTGCAAGCTGTTGTGAACCTGGTCAGAGATGTCATAATCCTCCAAGCTTTCCCAGGACAGCCAGAAAAAGCATGTACACCCATGGTTGGCAATCCAAAAGGTGTGATCCTTTCAATTAAACATACCCCTCTGATGACCACAAATATGGGAAACCCCTAATTTCACTCACCCAGTGGCTGGTGACATCCTCCTCACCATCTTCATTCCCCACCCTTCATCTCCATCACACCCAGAAACCCTATTCTGCCTGGTTTTGCAGAATGCAAAGTGCCATAAAGCAGCCACCTCTGGACCATCAAGGTCAGGAAATACTCACCTTGAATGTGCTACATGAACAGCAGACAGGGAAATGAGCACACATTTCAATTCTCTATTACAAACACAAGGAGATAGGTGTTGAATGCCAAAGAGAATACCAACACAAAATCCCCATTACATACAGATTGTGGTACTTACAAGACCTGGTGTTAACTTGAGACTATTCAGAGTGAAGGGATGGAGTGTAGCCCCTCAATCAGGTCACAGCTTGATGACTTCATTTGGAGGCGCTATGGAAATGAATAGCTCACTGGAGGGCAGACCACACACTCTGCTTGTCTTCCTGCTGACTAGCCACATGGAGACCCCACATGAAATCAGAGCCCTGGACCTGGAGGAGCCGCATGGAGACCCACGCTAATACTGAGAGGCTTCTACCTTCACTGCATCCACAAGACTTTCCACCCACTGGTCTGTGATCTTTCTGCATTCAGCATCATTAAATATGTTTCATGAGTCTGAAGATGAAATTATAGACTGCAATCAGACATATGAACTAATATCAGACATGGATTTCATAAGTCTGGGGTATGATGTTTTCTTAATATACAACTACTCTTTGAGATAAAGTTCTCTATTGCACACATATGAGTGTCTATGAATTTGTTTCGCTAGTCAACCCTGAATAACACACAGATATATGAACACCACAACATCTCAAAGACAACAGATAATATCAGTTTACATGAAGTAACAAGGTAAAGTGTCTCAAACAATTGATCACATACAGAATCAGCAAATATTTCTAATGAAGAAATGACATTTAAAGTACCTAATATGAAATTCAAAATAAGATATGGATGTTATAGAAAAGTGCAGTGAATAAAACAGATGGTGCCCAGCATTCAGGAAAAAGAGGTGTTAAAAACAAGTCTTAAAACAAACAACCTGATCCAGAGATGGGGAGAGTAGCATGTGGTTCAGGATTGGTGGCTGGGTGGGTGTGGAAAGTCCGATAGGGATTGATTAAGACTAATATAACAGAAAATATTGACACCCAAATGGAGATTGAGCATGATGGTGGGACGGGAGGAGGTATAGTGAAGTAGAGAAAAGAACTGGGGAGTAAGGGGCATTTATAGAGGTTAAATACAGGCATAAATATAGGTATATGTATTCATATGACTAAGGGGAAATAGATCAATATGGATAAACTTACAGGCTTAGAATTAGGACAGCAGATGGGCATTGGACCTCCATCAGGTACTTCCTCAGTGCGAGAACATTTTGTTCTATTAAATTGGCATTCCATGATGCACCCCTCCCTGACACGATCACAGAAAACAAATGTGTGCAAAAGCAAGTGTGATGAAGAAAGCTGATGGTGCCCGGCTATCAAAACATGTAGCGTATGGGTCTTAAAGCCTTGAAAGTAAACAAGCTGCCATCCAGCTCAGAAGCAACAAAGCCCACATGGAAAAAGCACACCAGCTTATGGGACCAAGAGATGCCAAAGGGATCAATTATCAGGTTTTAAGAACTAATAATCATAACATTATATGCTCACTTTCCTGATATGATCACTGATGACAAATATGTGTATAAGCAAATGTGCCTCTTGTTTATGTTTTATATATAAACATATATATATGAAATCCAGGATAACTGGATCCACAGAGATGCGACTGCATTAATAAATACCTAAGGGAAAGGCAGAGGAGAGTGGGGATAAACAGGGAACTAACAACAACGGAGACTAGAAGAAAATTTTCAGAAGTGGATTTTGGTGATAATTGCACAGTTCTTCTGAAAATTATTAAGTGATTAGATTGCATGATATATGAATTGCATGTCCATAAAACTCATTTTAAAAATTTGAGAAAATATTTTGTAAGTTTCAATGAATAGTCATTGATCAAGAAAGATGAATCCAAGGAAAACATAGAAAAACTTTATAAAAATTAAGGAAAGCAGCATAATAACAAGCTGAAATGATTAATTAAAAAATTAGAAGCAATACAAAAACTGCAAATAGAAAATCAGAATCAGAAGATTAATACTAACATTGCAGGAACAATTGATACATTGAAAGAACAAAACAAAGTAAAATTTGAATTAGTGTGAGACTGAAACAGTGAAGTTGAAAACATCTCTTTCAAGACTAATATGCTAGTGGAACATATATGTCTTTGATGATAGAAATGAAGTTGGAGATCCCATGATAGAACTTTATAAAATAAGCTACGTCTTCATTGCAGATACCATTTTTCAAAATGTGGACATAACCAGATGAGCTGTACAGGAATCATATTCACAACAACTGTCAGAAGAGACAATAAAGATTTTCAATATCATCAGCCCAAACAGGGCCAGGTACATATCATCATGTACATGTACAAGTTGAAGCTGAGGAAAATTAAAACAAATTCAAGACAACCAAAGTAAATCCTTAGATATATCTCATCTGAGTTTTAAGGATATCCCACAAATAAATTTTAGTTATGGAACATTAATGACAAAATATCTTCTCAGCTGTGAAATGACATCACAAACATCATATATAAATTTTAAGGTGATTATGAAGATAGGAAAAACAAAAGACTAACCTGAAGGATTGCTTAATAAAATGGTAGAAATTGTGACGTAAAAGAGATAAACAGTTTCAAGGGACAGCTCAAGGAGTCCAATTATGGTATCATAGAAATCTAAAAATGAAGTACATCCCCAGCATATCTCAAGCTGAAATAACTGGGGAAAGATAAAATGTTCAAGCTATAATATTGAAGAATTTTTAAACAATGCAAGAATCTTCAAAAGACTATGAAAGGAATACACAGTAATTGTAATAAATAAGTACAATATGATTGATAGAAAATGTATTTAAAGTATCACCGCCCCTACCACTAGTCCTGAGGGAACATTTATCTTAAATTCCCCATGTTTCCAACTCCAGTGTACATCCCCTGGTAGAGCTGGGTTTGTCTGGTAGAATTGGA
The DNA here is from genome assembly GCA_004026705.1 of Nesogale talazaci. Classification (NCBI taxonomy): domain Eukaryota; kingdom Metazoa; phylum Chordata; class Mammalia; order Afrosoricida; family Tenrecidae; genus Nesogale; species Nesogale talazaci. The sequence goes on along the minus strand of PVJH01001016.1, from coordinate 151,965 downwards.
ATCATGATAGTGGGTGGGAGGAAGCATTTGAGAACTAGAGGAAAGTTGCATAATTCATTGTTATTACACTATACCTTGACTAGTTCATCTCCTTGCTGCAACTCTTCTATAAGAGGATGTCACTTCACTTATTGATGGGCTTTGGGTCCCCAATCTGAACTCCCCTTCATTTATAATCTTATAATTTTTAGTTCTTTGATGCCTGATACTGGATCCCTTTGATACCTCGTGGTCACACAGGCTGGTATGCTTCTTCCATGTGGGCTTCTTTGCTTCTGATCTGGATGTTGGAGGTATGGTGGAATAGAAATTCGGAACGAATTTCAGGCATCTACATATAGCCTCCTCTCTGGGGTATGAACAACAGGGAAGTAAGTGAAGGGACACATTGGACACTGTATGATATGAAAAGGTAATAACAGTTTGTAAATTATTAAGGATTCATGGGTGAGGAGGGGAGAAAGGGAAATATGGGGAGCTGGTACTGGGGGTCTAAGTGGAGGGAGGATGTTTTGTGGGTGATGATGGCAACAGGTGTGCAAATGTGGTATGCATATAATTGATGTATGTGTTGATCATGATGGGAATTGTGTGGGCCCGCAATAGAAAGATTTGGAAAAAAAAAATGAGGGGGAAAGAGGAGCTTGTACCAAGGGCTCAAGTAAAAAATATTTGGAAATGAAAATGGCAACATGTGTACAAATATACTTCATACAAATGATGTATTGAATGTGATAAGAGCTAAAAGAGCCCCCAATAAAATTATTGGAAAAGAAAAAAGAAAATTTCTTAGATGCTTCATTCAAAGGTGGAAAGGAAAGAGTACACATTACTGGCTAGAGAAAGGGCACCTGTTAATGTGGGATAAGAGGAAAGCAATATTCAAGAGAGGGATAAAGGAGAGTAAAAAAATGCTAACGGTAAGGGAAAAGTGTAAGAGTTAAAGGCAATGAGTAAATTCTGTTACATATACAGTCCAGTGCATATAACATAACCTGTGATGTGCCAATGACACAATCTTGCTCACTGAAAGTATAGAGGGCGTGAAACACAACTCTTGCTTGTGAAGATCAAGGATTGTAGCCTTCAGTCTGAGTTAAAAGTCAAAGTAAGGAAGACCAAACTTCTAACACCTGGACCGTAGGTAACATCATAATAATGGAGAAAAAGGTTGAAGTTGGCAAGAATTTTGTCTTGCTTAGGCCCACAATCAATGCTCATGGAAGCGTCAATCAAGAAATGAAAACATGAGTTGCATTACATAAATTTGGTGCAAATAATATTTTTAGAGTTTTGAAAAGTAAGGATGTTCCTTTGAGGACTGAGGTGTACCTGACTCAAGCCATGGCATTTTCAATTGACTCAAATGAATTTGAAATTTTGACAATGAATAAAGAATACTCAAGAAGAATTAATACATATCAATAATGATATTAGTGAAGGATATTGAACATACCATGAACAGCTAAAAAGATAAACTTAGCTGCCTTGGAAGAAGTTTGGCTAGACTGCTTCTTAGAGGCAAGGATGGAGTGACTTCATCTCACATATTTTGCATATGTTGCCAGGAGAGGCTAGTCCCTGGAGATTGTAGATTTTTTTTTTCGTAGAGAGGCAGCAAAGTAGAGCAAGACCCTCATGCATTGACACATGGCTGCAACAATAGGCTCAAATATAGGAACAATTGTGAGGATGGCAAAATCCCGGGTGGTGTTTCTGTAGTACGTAGGGTTGCTATGGATGAGAACCAATTCAATTGTACCCAACAGCAATACAACATAAGTGGAAGCATGGGTAGACACACAGGTTGACCTGATGGGGGAGGAAAATGGGTGAGAGACTATGTGCACATGTAAATTTACTTTTTTGCTGCAGATGTAGCCGTGAATGTGGTCGTTCATACAGGGAATAAAGTTAGGTCAACTTCTTAGATGGAGCCAAGCATCCTAAGAAAATGTGTCAGTGAGTCTGTTAGCTTATTCTGTTCACACAGCTGCCCATTGATCCATGTACAAGTTGTGTATGAGCATTATGAACTCTTCTGGAATTCCTATTCTACTCAACACTATCCATATTTGGTTTGATCCCCACAGTCACGTGACTTTGCATAGTCAATAAAATCCAAGTAAACAACTCTCTGATCTTCTTTGCTTTCAGCAAAGATCTATTTGACATCAGCCATGATCTCCTTTGTTCCATATCCTCTTCTAAATTGGCCTAACCCTCTGGCATCTCCCTGGCAAATTCCTGCAACCTTTGTTGAATGACCTTCAGCAAACTTTCCTGGGAGGCCACATTTATGATGTTGCTGATACTAGCTCCTTTGCGTCACCTCCAGCTCAAAGCAACCCATGCTTTGAGTTGAGTCACAGCAACCCCATACACAAGCCGACCTATACCATTCTCAACATGTTTCTTATGTCTGAGCCCATCGATGCTACCACTGTGTCAATCCATCTTGTCCCAGCTCTTTTTATTTTTTACTCTATCAAACATGATGTCATTTTTCAGGGACTCGCCTCTCCTGACAACCTGAGGTGAAGTTGCTCCACCGTTACCTCTAAGGAGCATTCTGGCTGTACTTTTTCCAGGACAGATTTGCTTGCTCTTTGTCAATCCATGATACTGTCAGTATTCTTTGCGAATACCAGAATTCAAATGTATCAGTTCTGCTGTGTCTCTTAGTCTGATGAGCAGTTGATGGTCTGCTCTAAAGTCAGCCCTTGCCTTGATCTTTAGCTTTTGATATTGAACGGGATTCTCCATGGTCTCTTTCCACATAGGTTGTCAATCTGAGTTTTGTGGATTCCATCTGAAGAAATTCTTGTGTAGAGTTGCATTTTCTATTGTTGGAAAGGTATTTGCTAGGAGCAAATTGTTTGTCTTTCAAAATTCTATTTCATAATCCTCAGCTTTGTTAATGTCACCAGCACTGTATTTTCTATTTTCCCTTCCATTTTGTGTCAAGTAGATCTCATAGTACATAAATTTGAATGGAATTTCCTTAAAGATGCATAAATATAATCCTGTCCTAGATAACATTAGATATATCTCTGCAAATATATGAAACCATTTAGAAGCATATACCGTCTATTGTTATTATCTATGTATTATGTATCTGACATTTTACTTCTCTGTTGTAATATATTTGAACGCTTGTGAAATACATTTGGTTTTTGGGTTTTGGGACATCACTGCCCTCTGGTGGTGGGGGTAGGAGGCTCAGCCTTGCTCCTGGATTTGAACCTCCAACCGGTGGGCCGCAGTCCTGCGCACAACCACTACACCACCGGGGCTCAGCCCCATGAAATACATTTGAACTCAGTACTTGCCCCATTTTTCTAGTCACTAATCATGAGGTGTGTAAATAAATTCAATAATAATAATATTATTATTAATAATAATTTCCTTCAGCACATTTCTAGCTAAGGTCCAATAAGACTGATTCATTATTTTATAATTTCATGTTCACTGGTAACTTTATAGAATGCAACAGCCATGGATAATGAGAATCATGTGAAATATAAACATGCATATTCAGAAAAGAAGCCTTCAACACTTAAAAGTTATCATAGAGTTTAGTTTTCTAAGCAATAGAAATAGATATAATTTACATATTAATTATATATACTCTATATGTAAACAGAAAAAAATATATATTGCTATGTACATATAAATTAGACATAAATTATGGTAATTCTCATTGCTTAGAAGTCTAAATAATTTAGTTATATAATTATGTATATAGCATTTTTATATGAAAATTTTAACTGTTGAATGTGTCTATTTGTGTGGCATTTAATATTTTTAAAGAGACTTGCACTGGAATGTTAACTAATATGAGAGTGGTATTCAGTCTGTGGAAATATGGTATTCCATCACCTTATTGAAGCACCTTCATAGTTTAATGTTTATGGTGATAACATTGATTGAGGAAGTCATGCTTTGGTATTCTTGGCAACAATCTTCTCGAAGGTGTAATTATAGTAGACAAAGAGCTCTGTTTGAAAGGATGATGTATTCCTTTAAACTGCAAGAAAACTATGTAATTATTCTCACAGTTATTTAAATTTAAGCATGTGTTTCCGTGAAGCCTGGAACCCATCTGTGCCTGAGCACCATTTTCCTGATGCTAAATGCCACAGCACTAAATATTGACATCTTTTACATTGCCGACATTATACTCAAATTATGCCAGCTTGCATCAGCTGTACTTTTAAGACCATAATTTATATTTCTTAAATTTTCCTAACTTAATTCCTCCCAGAGTCCCAGGTGCATCCAGCAAATTCTCCCTGCCTGCCTATCGAGACTGAGTATCCCCTGACTTGCCTTACACACGTCTTACTCCTAAAAGGGCATGTGTATTATTTGGTCTGAGCTAGAACCTGAAGGAAAATAGTGTTAGGAATTTATAACAACCCCGTAGGTCACTATGAGTTGAAATAAATTCAATGACTGTGAGCTGCTGGAAGTTTTTGTTTTGGGGGTTTAAAAATATACTCATTTGATTTTCAGAGCAGAACAACTTTCAATATGCAATTAAAAGTAAACATATAGACAACAGAAAAATAAACACCCTTCCTCCACTCCACCCCCCCCACACAAATTTAGTCTTACTTCTGGACTCATATTTTAATAAAGCAAACCACACCCCAAAGTCTCTGTTAGTCTACTACCTAAAGTTACAATAAGTCAGAGGCAAGGATACTGGCGAGGCCATGGGTCATGGAACTGCCTCTGGATAGAACGATTGGTGGCTCCAGGCTACCCAAAGGTACCTCCAAAGAAAAGGCTGGTAGTATGTTTCCAGAAGCATCCAAAGGCCTGCAGAACACAGTTCTACTCTGACACATAGAGTGACCGTGAATTTGAACTGGATGGATAACAACTGTTTTGGTTTTTGCTTTTACTATTTTTAAAATTATTAGTATTTTGACTATAATTAATTGTCTTTCATAATAATTGTGGTCTGGATATTTATCAGTTATTTCTCCCTCCCTTTGGGGGTGTAAGACCACATATTTACAAGGAGTATGACATACATCTTGCTTTGCCCAAAATTCAGGAACTCTGATTGCTTAGTGGTCTGCACACTGAGCGCTAGCCACAAGGCCAGTGGCTCTGCAAGGAGAAAGGTAGGGTTTTCAGCTTCCATAAAGACATATGTATATAGTCTTGGATACAAGCAGAGACAGTTCTACACCGTCTTATAGGGTCACTTTGAGTTCAAATCAACTCAATGGCATTGCGTTCAGTTGATGACTTTTTAGTAAGGGGAATAGCAGAATGTGAGGCTTTGCCCTAAAGCATTGACTTTTATTATATTTTTCCTACTTGGTACACCCACCTTCAAAACACTTTATCTTGCCCAATATTCACCCACTGCCATGAAATCAAGTCTGATCCATAGCAACCGTGTAGGAGAGAATAGAACAAGCTCATAGGGTTTCTTTCTTTTTCTTTTTTTTTTTTTTTAGCAGTTAGCACTTTACTGGGATGTAGTGATTGGGGGTCTCTCCCTTCCTTCCACTCCAACCCCACCCCGGAACTCCTGCTGTGGGGACCCAGGAGTTCAAAAAGGCACACAAATTTTCTTCAGGAGGTGGGAGGAGTTCTGCCAAGGAACCCACCAGGATCTCAAACTGACAGCACAGCCTCTCCTCATTCACGCCGCTGGCAGGGGCCAGACAGACAGGTTCACCTGGTGGTCTCCAGTCACCGTGGTCTTGCAGCAGGCAGTGCTGTCCATGTCCGCGGTCAGGAAGTACTTCATGCCAGACACCAGCTGGCTCTCCGCTTGGATGATGTCCGTGTTGCGAAAGTAGTAGAGGCTGTTGCTGCCCAGTTGTAGGTGGCCATGGCCTCCTGCACTGCCATTTGCACTTGTGGGTCTTGAGGCGACAGAGGCCAGTGCTCTGTGGTCCTGATCGACCCTGGCCAGGCCCGGGCATCGTGAGAGGACAGCACCAGCAGGCCGGAGGTGGCCACGCTCAGGCACACCATCACGGCATGGCGGACTCTGGTTGGCTCCATGATTGTCTAGGGTTTCTTTCTTTATTATTAAAAGATCATTTTATTGGGGGCTCTTACAGCTCTTATAGCAATCCATACATCAGTTGTATCAAGCAGATTTGTCCATGTGCTGCCATCAATAGTTTTTAAATATTTACTTTCTATTTGAGCCCTTGGTATCAGCTCCTTTTTTCCCTTCCTTCCCACACTCTTGAGCCCTAAATAAATTATTATTGCTTTCATATCTTATACCAACCACTATCTCCCTTCCCTCATGGTTTCTGTTTACTGTCCCCCTGTGTGTGTGTGTGTGCTTATGTGCTGATCACTGAGATATATTCCCTTTTCTTTCCCTCCTTTTCCCACTTTTACCCTACCCTTCTGATTTGTTCTTCCCATTCCTGTTCCTGAACTCCATGTGGTGTCAGCTCTTGTCTCTTATATGTACCTGCTCTGGTCTAACACTCAGAAAAAGCCAGCAGAGGGGTCATGATAGGAGAGGATGAGGAAGCCTCAAGGAACCAGACTAATAGTGTGTATTTCATCAGTGTTATTACTGCACCCTGGTTGACTCATCCCTTACTTGTGACCCTTCTGTAAGGGAATGTCCCATTGTTTACAGATCCCCCTGATCCCCCTCATTCTCAGAAATATGTTTTTGCTTGCTTGTTTGTGGTCTTCTGATGCCTATTAACTGATCCTTTCGCCACTTCATGATCAAACAGGCAGGTGTGCTTCTTCTTGTTCTTTAGCTGCTAGATGGCCGCTTGTTTAACTTCAATCCTTTAAGTCCCCGATGCCATATATTTATTTTGATAGACAGGCACCATCTGGTTTCTTCAGCACATTTGCTTATGCACACATTTGTCTTCAGTGACTGTGCTGAGAATGCCCGGTTGTGAGAAAAAAGTATTCTTGCATTGAGTCAGGGCTTGAACAGAGGCCCACACCTATTTTTGTACTGCCATGTAGTATATATGTACATGGGGCAGTACCTCTGTTTTTATGGATTGATGTATTCACATATGTACACATCTGTGGTTTATACCTCTATTCATAGCTTTGCTCCCGAGATAATTGTGCACCACCACACTTGCCCTTCTTCTGCCTCTTAGTAGTAGGCCTCAGCTAGATTGCTGTTGCCCCAGTAAACCCAGAATCTCTACATTCTCCTCATTAGTGATTTTAATTTCCTATTTGTTTCCCTATCTATGGCATTGTTTGCTCATCACTCTCTTCCCCTGCCTCTTCCTCCTTCCAAGTCCCTCTGGAACTGATGTTCTCAGTGCTCTCTCCTTCAGCTTGCTTCCCATGCCTATCTTGTATAGGTTGACAAAACCAGCAATAAGGGAAATAAAGCAAAAAGAAAACAAATGACCCAATAAAAAGAGAGGGAAAAAAGATAATAGTAACTAGGAAAACAAACAACAAAACCAAAAAGCATGCATAATGCCATGTCTCTCCACTGACGTAGGTGCCTATTTCTCCACTGGTCCTGGAGGAATCCTGGGAACTGTTCCTCCTCACCTGAAGTCTATTTGGGGACTCCTTCGGGGGTTTGCTGTTTGAATTTGCTCCTGTTGCTGATGTGTTATGCTCCCTTCTTCATTTGCCCTACAGTTGATATTCAGACTAGACTAACTTCCCGCCTCGTGTCCCTGGCATTGTAGTCTGTCATATGCTCCAGTGAGGGGACATCATATCTCTAGCTGTTGTCAGTCCTACAGTCCTCTCCATGTTTTAGTAGCTCCATGAAGGGACGTCATCCTCCGGGTTTGGTGTGCTGATCTGGAGACTGGACCTTCACTCTTACTTTTTTCCTTTTGGATTGCTTTCCCGTGGGCATGGCATGCTGGCACCTCTCCCCAACCTGGTGGATTAGTGCTACCCTCTGTAGCACATACTTCTAGGGAGGGGGTTGGTTTGGCTCTGATTGGGGTCCATCCTATAGCCCACCTTATTCATGCATTTCTCAATGTGGTTACGTTGCCCTTATTCTGTGAAGACATAACCCATATTCTCTCCTGGGGGGGTTAGGGTTCTGCTGCCCCTGTACCATCTTCTCTTCTCTTTCTCCTTTCTTCCTACACTTGCCTCCCTTTCCTGTTCTTTGTGTTCAAATGACTTGTGCATCCTTGGATTTGGTCTGTACTCCTTCTGACTGACTATACCTCAATTTGTATAGTGTGACATAAATTGCTTTTCTTCTATACCTACTGTGCTGATTATGCTTATTTCAGTTGACTCATGTTGTAATTGCCCATTTGTGATTGGCTAAATTTGTTTAGCATACTTTCCTCCAATTCTTTCTAGGAAATGATGTACTTCATGTGATCACCAGTGCTTTTTAATGATGCATAATACTCCATTGTGGGTATGGAAGTCATATACTGATGTAAATTAAGGTTGTTTCCAATTCTTTGCAATTGTGAATTATGATACAGCTCACATTGGAGCACAAAAATTACTGTTTTTTTTCTATTTTGTACCTCTTCTGGGTATATATATGTATATATGTGTATATATGTATATATGTATGTATATATATATATACACACACACACAGTAGAAAGATAGGTGGGTCTTAGGGTAGCTCAATTTCCATTTGTTTTAAATATTGTCAGATTGCTTTTCACAATGGGTGTACATATCTACAGGACTTCCTATCTTACCATGTCTCCTCCAACATTTGTTGCTTTCTGATTTTCTGATTTGGGCTATCCTCAAGTGTTAGGTGTTATGCCATGGCTGTTTTAATTTGCTTTTAGGTAATTGCTAATGATTGGGAGCATTTTCTCATATGTTTAATTGGTCCTTCAGATCTCCTCCCTAGTGAAACCTCTTTTCAAATCTTGCCCACTTCCTTAGGGGCTTTACTGTTTTCCTCTTTTTGCTGGCTAGGAGGGTATTGAAGATTACTGATAATCCCTTTTTACTGTGTCATTGTTAAAAATCCTCATCCTCTTGTTACTCTCTTGGTGAGGTCTCTAGATGCACACAGATGTTTTATCTTTAGTATATCCCATGTATCTATTTCAGGTTCCCTTCCCTATAGCAGTTAGCCTATGGATTCCCTGAGTCAAGGTTCTTAGGTTTGTCCTGGATTCCTTTGTTGATGATCTTCATACTTTGGGGTTTTACTTCTAGGTCTGTCATCCAACTAGATTTTGTTCTTGTGTAAAGGGAGAGGTAAAATGCCTATACAGTCTGTGTAAATAGGGAATATGCAAATTTTGAATAAGTAATAAAGCTATTTTCTTCTCTTCCCTTTCCACCTTTTTAGTATGAAAAATATATTTTTCTATTACTATTTGCAAAGAAGACAGTAACTACTGAATTGCATAGGTAGAGGGAAGCTTTGGGGGCTTAACATTTTTTTGAGAAAGCATAATGGACACTGAAAAGAAACAGCTGCAAATATCCATTAGTAGCTGGAATAGTAAATGTGTAAAGCGTAATTCTTTTATGTCATTAAAAGTAAATGGAGGGGCTGAGCCCTGGTGACGCAGTGGTTGTGCGCAGGACTGCGGCCCACTGGGTTGGAGGTTCAATTCCAGCTCACAGGAGCAAAGGCTGGGCCTCCTACTCCCATCACTAGAGGGCAGTGATGCCTAAAAAACTAAAAAACTGAAAAAAAAAGGTAAATGGAATGCTTACTTATCCATATACAAGGCTTTAACAAGCTACAAGGAATAGTGTTAGGGATATTTACTTTGTTGATATGTAGTTTTACTGTGCTGGAAATGGGTAAATCTGTTGGACAAGATCTTTTTAAAGTGTTGAAAAACAAGGATGCTACTTTTAGGTGACTAAGGTACACCTGAACCAATCATGGTATTTTCAATGGACTTATATGAATGTGAAAGTTGGACATTAAGCAAGAAAGGATAAAGTAGAATCAAAACATTTTAATTATTGTGCTGGAGAAAACTTTTGAAAGTAGCACAGACTACCAAAAGAATAAGCAAATAAGCAAATGAAAGAAGTACAGCCTGGATGCCCTTTATAAGCAAGGATGAAGGGACTTAGTCACCATTACTTAGAACATATAGTCACGTGAGTCAATCCCTATAAAAGAAAATCACATTTGGTAAAATAGAGGGTCACCCCCCCCCCCAACACATCCCCCACAAAAGGATTGACACAGTGCTTTCAGAAATGGTTTGGGTAAATCCAGTGGTGGTGGAATCTTCGGGATCTTCATTTGTTGATAGGGAATAACTGCAGGTAAGGAAAAAATCTGCTAAAATTTTGCTCATCATCAGAACTTGGAATGTGAGAATAATAAATCCAGGAAAATTGAAAGTGGTCAAGTAGGAAGTGGGAAGATCAATATCCTAGGCATTCGTGAGTGGAAAAGGACTTGTATTGGCCATTTTCAGTCAGAAGAGCATGTGGTTGGCTATGCCTGGAATGAGCAATAAGAGACATGGCTTGGCATCATGGTCAAAAAGAACACGAAGAACAATATTGTATTTGATAGGATTGTATCTATCCTCCTAATAGGAAATTTAATAAATACAAATATTATTTAAATTTAGGTGCTAAACAAAAAATCTAGTGGTGAAAAAATTGAATAATTATGTTGACAACTTCAGTCACAAATTGACCAAACATTCAACCAAGGTGAATTGATAATTACTGGTGATTGGAATTAAAAAGTTGGAAACAAACAAGGAATATATGTCTTTGATGATAGAAACAAAGTTGGAGATCCCATGATAGAACTTTATAAAATGAGCTACTTCTTCATTGCAAATACCATTTTTCAAAATGTGGACATAACCAGATGAGATGTACAGGAATCATATTCACTACAACTGTCAGAAGAGACAATAAAGATTTTCAATATCATCAGCACAAACAGGGCCAGGTACATTCCATCATGTACACGTACAAGTTGAAGCTGAGGAAAATTAAAACAAATTCAAGACAACCAAAGTAAATCCTTGAGCGTATCTCATCTGAGTTTTAAAGACATCTCACAAATAAATTTTAGTTATGGAACATTAATGACAAAATATCTTCTCAGCTTGAAATCTCATCACAAACATCATATATAAATTTTAAGGTGATTATCAAGATAGGGAAAAAAAAGGCTAACATGAAGGATTGCTTAATAAAATGGAAGAAATTGGGATGTAAAAGAGATTATTATTGAATGTCTAGAGTCTCAAAGACTTGAAGATAACTGAATGGCCATTCAGCACGGAGACAGCAAAGTCCACAAGGAAGAAGCACACCAGCAAATGTGATCAAGAGGGGCCAAAGGGAGCAGATATCGAGCATCAAAGAACAGGAGTCACTTCATTACGAGTAAGGGGAGGAGCAGGGTGGGGACCTAAGGCCCACTGGTGAGTAATTGGCCACCCCTTTACAGAGGAGCCACGGGAAGGAGACAGACTAGTCAGACAGCAGTGATGATGTATACAAGTTTCCTCTAGTTCCTGAGGTCTCCCTTCCCCCCAACCATCATGGTCCCAACTCTACCTTGCAAATCTGCATGGACTGGAGAAGGTACACTAGTGGAGAGGGGAGCTGGAGATATAAGGAAATCAGAATGGGTGAGCCCCCTAGGGCCCGTGGTTAGATTGGAACTACTGGATGGGTGGAGATAAGGTGGGGTAGAGAGACGGAACCAACTGCAAGGATCTACATATGATCTGTCTGGAGGATGGGCATCAGAGGAGTGGGTTGAGGGAGGTGTCAGGCAGGTAAGATACGACAGAACAATAATAACTTATAAAGTATTGAGGGTTGATGGGGGAGGGAGAACAGGGAATGAGGGAAGGTGTTGGAGGAATCGATACCAGGGACTCGGGGGAAAGGGCGGATGTTTGGAGAATGATGACAGCAGGGGACGTTTGAGGGTGCTTGCCACAGTATGTTTATTTATGTATTTGAAAACGATGTACAAGCCCCTAATAAAATGATTTTTAATAAAAAAAGAGATTAACAGAGTTTCAAGGGACAGCTCAATGAGTACAAATATGGTATCATAGAAATCTAAAAATGAAGTACATCCCCAACAGATCTCAAGCTGAAATAACTGGGGAAATATAAAATATTCAAGCTATAATATTGAAGAATTTTTAAACAATGCAAGAATCTTCAAAAGAATATGAAAGGAATACACAGTAATTGTAATAAATAAGTACAATATGATATGATTGATAAAAAATGTACTTAAAGTATCGCTGCTCCTACCACTAGCCCTGAGGGATCATCTATCTTAAATTCTCCATGTTTCCAACTCCAGTGTACATCCCCTGGTAGAACTGGATTTGTCTGGTAGAATTGGGATCATGATAGAGGTGTGAGGAAGCATTTGAGAACTAGAGGAAAGTTGCATATTTCATTGTTACTACACTGTACCTTGACTGGTTCATCTCCTTGCTGCAACTCTTCTATAAGAGGATGTTGCTTCACTTAATGATGGGTTTTGGGTCCCCAATCTGAACCCCCCCCTCATATATAATGACATAATTTTTAGTTCTTTGATGCCTGATACTGGATCCCTTTGACACTTCGTGGTCACACAGGCTGGTATGCTTCTTTCATGTGGGCTTCTTGGCTTCTGATCTGGATGTTGGAGGTATGGTGGAATAGAAATTGGGAACCAATTTCAGGGATCTACATATAACCTCCTCTCTGGGGTATGAACAACAGGGAAGTAAATGAAGGGACACATTGGACACTGTACGATATGAAAAGGTAATAACAATTTGTAAATTGTTAAGGGTTCATGGGGGAGGAGGGGAGGGAAGGGAAATATGGGGAGCTGGTACTGGGGGCCTAGGTGGAAGGAGGATGTTTTGAGAGTAATTATGGCAACAAGTGTGCAAATGTGGCCTGCATACAATTGATGCATGTATGGATCATGATGGGAGTTGTATGAGCACCCAATAAAATGACTTATAAAAAAAAAGGAGGGGGATGGAGGAGCTTATACCAAGGGCTCAGGTCGAAAACATTTGGAAATGAAGATGGCACCATGTGTATGAATATGCTTGATGCAAATGATGTATTGAATGTTATCAGAGCTGTTACAGCCCCCAATAAAATCATTGGTAAACAAATATATTTAAAGAAGTTCTAACTGCCCTACAGGTATTAGTGAAAAACAGTTTGAGGAATTGACAGAATACTGATTGAAATGGTTCAATAGCTGATGAGTTTGTGCCCATTCCAAACAACGGTGACCCTTCTTAAATAAGAGATAGTGAGAACTTCTGTCTGTTGTCCTTCACTCTCCTGTTTGTTTGTATTTTGTGTCTACCTCCAGAGGTGCCTCCATATGGTCCACTGAACATGGGGATTGTTGGTCCCCTGTCATGCATCCACTGATCTAGGATCTGTGTGACACTACACCCCCAGCCTGTGATCTCCCAACTTTTTCCTTCACTTTTTTGTGTCATCGGTCAACAGATATGTAAGTCTGAGGAGTGTTTTTTTGTGGGGGAGGGGGGAAACGGGCATCACTGCCCTCTGGTAGTCCTGGGAGCTACCCAGTCTTGCTCCTGGAGAGCCGCTGCTGGATTTGAACCACCAATCCCGTGGACTGCAGTCCCACACTCAACCACTATCCACCGGGGCTCAGCCCAGGAGGAGTGCTTTGGTTAGAATTGGACAACTTGAGTTGGAAGAGGTTGAGATGCTTCCTTGATATAAAATATCTTCTTGATACAAAGGTCTTGGTCATGCATGTATGAGAGTAACTCGTTTTGTTTCTGTATACAACCCATCCTAATATAGATGTTTACTTGTGTTCGGCTGGCTTTGCTAGGCATCGGACTGTGCAGACCCTAACAAACTATGGATAAAACGGAGAAGAATGGAATTGCAGAACATTTCCTTGAACTCATGTATGATTTGCTCATGGAAGAGACGCACCCTTAACAACTGAGAAAAGTTTCCCCTTAATATATTTCATAAGCAATATTTTTCAGAAATAAATTTTCTTATGTAAAATAAGAGTTATCAATAAAAGGCTCCTTAGCTGCTAGGGTTTATTTACAGTCTATTTTCTATTATTTAGACATGATTTTAAAATTTCCTTTAAAAATTAGTGTCTATAGTAAATCAATTTTATATCACATTTTTTAATAGTTTTGACCTACAAAAGTAATTGAGAACCAAAAGTTGAACTCTCTGAAGAGGCTGAATGTTTAGGTGCTTTTAAAGCAAACTTTAAAGAGGACCACGTTTTCTCCTCTTGGTCATTTCCTTTTACACTTCCTTTCTCTGAGGAGCAAGGTCAGTGAAGACAAATTCCATTCATCTTTCTAATCTCTTCAAAACAGAAAGTAGGATCGTGGTTTATTTCTACTCTTCTCAACTGTCATTGCATTTATTCTGACTCATAGCAATCTTATATGATAAAGTATAAAACTGCTCCTTTTAGCTTTCTGAGATTTTAAAAGCTTTACCGGAGCTGGCAGAGCCATTATCCTTGTGTGGAGCCACAGTTGAGTCTGAACTGCTAATTTTTTGTTTAACAGTTCAATCCATATTCCAGTCCATCACTGTGCCACCAGTGATCCTTATTGCTGAATCTTCAGTGCATGAGAACTGTGCCCTCTGTTCTGCGACTCGGCAAGTCACGTTAGCATTTCTAACAAGATGATATGGTGTAAGATAAGTAGATTGTGCAGTTGCCATGGAGATATATAAAAAAGAAAAATCTTTAGCTTTCATGTGGGTTATTTCTATTACAATTTTAACTCACACAGTTACTGCTAATTAAAAGAAGGATTAAAAGAATGCTGGACTGGCCTCTAAAATTCTGTAAATTAATATTTATCTGTGTTATTTCTTGTCTTCAACTCCTTTGTGATTAGAAGGAACTTTCACTTGGAATTATTAACGCTAGTTCTTATCATTTTTGTAACCCTCCATCTAAACCACTATCAATATTGCTTATGACCACTTTAGACACTTGTGTTGACACACAAATTGGGCTTGGATATTTTAGTGTAATGCATACAGCTAAAAAATTCCCTGCATCATGTCTCAATGTTATTACAAAAACAAAATCTATAACCTCTATGGCATTGGCTTAAGTAATGTTTCTTATATAATTTAAAAAGTGACAGGTAAGATTTATTTTAAAACTTAAGATTTTCCTTGTTTATATTGTCCACTCTACTTGTTACATATCCAACATTTCTTTGCTGCTACTAAACACTAGAAATCTAATTTAATTCAGGCTAATAAAAGACAGTTTTAAAAATAGCTTTTGCCACTAAGCATTAGTAATATGCTTTAAAACAAAATTCTCTGTGAGAAAAAGCTATTATATAGCACAAATGTAAATACATTACATTTTAAAACACCTAACCAATATCTGACATGTAATGAAGGCAGTGCAAGTGCCTACACATGCATATATGTGAATGTGCGCATGTGTGTAACTATATTATATTAGGATGAAAAATGTTTGAAATATCACAGCTATTGAAAAATAAGTAATTTCTTTTTCATTTCTTTTTTTGAAAAATAGTAATTTCTAAAAAGCAATGGTTTTCTTTTGTTTTCTTTATATAATATTATTAGTATTCCTAAATTTAGTACTCATCTTTTAGATTTTGTGATCCATTTATTAATATTGAGCAAGTGTACTAAAATGTATACACACTTTTATGATTACCAAATTGTTTTTGAATTCTAATTAAGGCCATATCCTCATACCTTCAGTATATATTTGTAAAGATATGTGCTAGCTGAAAATATTATTTTTGAAAAATATTATAAATATATGTGTTGCTTATGAGGACTTAGGCATTTATGCTGACACACTTATTAGCCTTGAAATTTTTAATGTCATGTTTTTTTATTATAACATCTTTTTGTAAAATAAATGCTAGCTGAAAAATATATTGAGAGAGATGCAACCTTCCATTGAAATCATGTATAAAAGTTCTGTCTCATACCTAGAAGACATTCTGGTACATAGACTTGTTAAACCCACCCAGTCTCATGAAGTTAATTACAACTTACAAGAGTGCCAGAGGATAAGGCAGAACGACACCCTATGAACTCTTAGGAGTGCAGACACTCTTATCTTTCCCAAACAAAAAGACAGGGAAGTTCAGACCCTAGACCTTGCAGCTAAGAGCCCAATGTGTAACTCATGACACGACAGGGCTTCTAGATATGTCCTAAGTCACCTCTATTGTTTTTCTAACAGCTCTTTATAGCCATATTGCTAGTCTTCACAGCATGATATAGGTAGTTTATGACACAAACCTCTAGCAAAGCTATTATTTTCAGCACAGCAGAAGAATAGCAACAATATAGAGGCATGTCTTTGGCCCTTCACTTTGTCCTTGCTTTTTAAATTTTTTTTTTGAGAATCTTGGATAACTGTATGTACATCATGACATGACAATTGTGAAATAAGAATGATAGGTTAGTCACTAGATGGAGAGAAGACACTTTTTGTTTTTTTAAATCACTTTTGGATATATATCTTTGAAAGTTATTGTAAATGAAATCAAATATTTGGAGTCATGCAATAATATTTTGTCTTTCTACTATGTATGCCAAATGTAATTCAGCTTAGAATGCTTTCTTCCCTAGGTAGCTTTATTTTAGGAGCCCTAATAGTGTGGCTAAGCACCTGGTTGCAGTCGTCTACAGAGGTCTACAGTGTAAACTTATTCAGTGGCTCCATGGGAGAAAAAACCTGGAAATCTTCTCTCATCAAAATTTCAGCCTAGAAATTTCTGTGGGGAAATTCTATTTTATTCAATAGAATTGCCATGAGTAGGAAGAACTCCCAAGCCAACAGCAGAGCTAATCATAGGATTATTGGACTCATATTCCTCACCAATGAATGATGGACTGTATTAGGGAACAGATGTGAAGCTGCAAGGAGAGGTGCCGATTTGGCAGGTGACATAGTCATCCAACAGTAATAGTTAGCGAATATCCAGTATCCAGTGTCAGGTGGATCTCTCATTTTGTTGTAGATCTTCCCTTTGGTGCTCACTCTTAAGCTATATATAGAAAACAGGTACTGTGTTTTGAACTTTTGTAAGGAGACTATATTACTCCTTAGCAGGTGACTCTCATCAGGTGATTTGAAGACTCGTGGTCCTTTTATGCCTCCCTCTGCTGTAGTCTTTAAACCACTTATGTCCAAACCAAAAAACTAAATATCAAGCAAGAATACCTGGGTTTCTTTTCCAGAGTTTTGAAAAATAAGTAAAATACATCACTGCCATTCACATTTCAATGGCACAGAAAGTCATAAATGCTATGAGGGTAAGGAATGATAAGAAATAGAGTTACTGTGTTGGTGATTTCCAAGCATCCCACAGAAGGAAAATGATGAATATTAGTAGATAGCCAGCACAATATAACACAGAACTGTGTTCAAGATTACCTTTTATATGTAGGCCAAAATTATCTTTTATGAAAGTTCTGGGCTGGTGGCTAAGAGCTTGACTGTAACTGAAAGATTGGTGGTTGGAACCCACTAGTTGCTTCAGAAAGATGTGAAATCTGCTTCTGTAAAGATTATATTCTTGGAGCCTAATGAGGGTGGTTTTACTCTTTCCTATGGGTCTCTAGGAACTTCAACCAGCTCGAAGGCAATGGTTTGGTCTTTGGATTCTGTACTGTTGATGTAAAATTAGCACATACATAAAGACGATGGTTTCCATTTATATTACATGCCTTCTACGATAACTCTACATTGATGATATTGTTTATTTATGCAAGATGTGTTTCCATTTATCGATGATTAATTTTCTTATGCATTTGGTGAATTCTAAGATTCAGACTCAGAGGAATAAATAATGGGGTAATTCATTGATTAGATTATTTCATATACCTAATACTTTGGTTTTACTCAGAATGTGGTTAGGTATATGGGTCTCATGATGGATTATAAAATTCATATTCCTGTTAGACAACTCTTTAAACAGATATTAAGGACCTCTATGTTTAGTATGCCACAGTTTTAAGCTATGTTATTCTTTATGGGCAACAGATGCACTGTGGTTAAACTGATTTTGGAATATTTTATCATATCTCATGAGGAATACAGAATGGTTTCTGAAAAATGTTGGTGTGAATGAAATTTTGTTCTGTTAGTCCACATTTCCTCTTGACAGAATAGTTATTCTTTATCTCACAAATGGTATACCCCTTAACATGTTGTTTGTACAAGTCTGGATGGAACTTTCAGGAACTCTAGTGATAAAATAGGATAAGCTTTAGACTACCTGCCAAATGGTGGTGGTTTGAAACCCTGGAAAAGAAGTGGCTATCTGCTCTCAAAGAGATTTATGGTCTCAGAAACCCTAAAAGGTGGGGGTATCATTGTGAGTTGGAATCCTTTTGTCACAGTGGGTGGGGTTGGGATAAATTGTAAAATCCTAAAACATAAATAAAAATAAAACCCTTCCCTTGTTTTCTCTCTCTATCTTCTCTTATGATTACTCTGCTTGGAAATGTTTTAAATCCATTATTTAACTCTTGTTTGCTTTATTGTAAACCATATGATGATATTCTGCCTTTAGATGTTCAAGATCTTATCTTCCTGTTGTGCCAATCAATTTATTGAGTGAATCCAATAGGGAAATGCATTATCTGTATATAAGAAATGAAAAGCAATTTTGATCTAACAGTTTTAAATCTCCCTTATTTATATACTAGTCTTACTATCTATCTCTAATAATAGCTAAATTCCTTCTTGACCAACAGAGATAATTTGTTATTCTCACAAAAGACATGCTTATGTTGGTATTATTGAACTTGTGTCATACAGTAACATGAAAAATATATGCAATTGAGATTTGGAAGTAGCTGCAGATTTGTAGCAGGCTTCTGTTTGAGCATTGTTGAATTTAAAGACCTCAGGAATAAACATAAAAAGGGAAGACAGCAGACTCATCCTCAAGTTATTTTGTTTGCAGTGAAATCTGTATGTGAGAAAATGAAAAACAGCAACACAAGGGCTTTTAATGCCCTTGGCAGTTTGCCAACACCAAAAGAATAAAGAATACTAGAAAAATGACTGCACATGTTTTCAGAGTAATTTCAATATGATTAAATCAATTGTATGGCTGGACTTGGATCTAAGACAATTTATTTCTTTCTTCTTTAAAATATTCTATTAGGAGCTTTTACAGATATATAAAATTATAATCCAAAGTTCCATTAGATCAAGCATACTTTTCTAATTGCTGGCATCGTTATTTCCAATATATTTGCTTTCTTCATGAACTCCTTGATACAAGCTTCCCTTTATCCCTTCTTTCTTCCACCATACCATGTCCCTGAACCCTGTATACATTATCATTTTTTATCCCATAAGTTACACATTCCATGTATCCCTTAAAAGTCTGATGGTCATTCCCCACAGATGGGGTTATACGGTCAGAGTTGCTATCAGGTCCCCCCCCCACCCCTTCCTACAGCATGCTCTTTCTTCTCTTATCAAGAACTGTTTGTTCTAACAATGTGGCAATGTATGATACTTATCTTTCCGCCAAGATTGTTGAAGACAAATGGGTGGATGAGCAAA
Source organism: Nesogale talazaci (assembly GCA_004026705.1). Taxonomy (NCBI): domain Eukaryota; kingdom Metazoa; phylum Chordata; class Mammalia; order Afrosoricida; family Tenrecidae; genus Nesogale; species Nesogale talazaci. The sequence continues at coordinate 132,413 of PVJH01001016.1, read as the reverse complement.
TGTGTTGAAGAAAGCTGATGTTGTCAAGCTATTAAAAGACATATTGTCTGGGGTCTTAAAGACCTGAAGTTAAACAAGAGACTATCTAGCAGGAAAGAAACAAAGTCCACTTGAAAGAAGCATGCCAGTCTATGTGATCCTAAGATGTCAAGAGGAATAGGTTCCAGAAGTTCAAAATAAGCATTCAGATGGATGTGAAGAAACATAGATAAAGTGGAGACCCACAGTCCACCTGTAAGAAAACTGGACTGCCCCTCACAGAAGGAACAATATATGCCAGGTGCAGCTGAACACTGATGAAACACATGAGGGCTTCATGATGTATTAGTAGTGAACTGTGTAGTATTTGTGTGAATAAATTGGCCAGGGAGTGTCTTCTGTAGAATCCAGATTGAGTAGAGTCTGTCACTTCTAACACAGGTGCTCAAGGTCACTTTGGGGATTATCATGCTTCCAGTGTGAAAGCTGAAAGATCATGATTTTAAGCAGTACTATAAGGACATTTTAAGGTTTATACCTGTAAGTACAGCATGGTGCTTAGTCACATCTCATATTCAATAACAGATAGACAAGAAATAATCTAGAATAATCTAGAAGCTTAATCATAAAGGAGGTGATTTTAAAAGCTAGTAAATATTATGTGTTATTGAACAACTAATGTTGTTTTTTTGTTTAGGCATGCTTACTTATAAAGGTAACACAAAAATATATTCTCATCAAGAGAGAGTGGAGCACATCCTGGCCTATCAAGCCCCAAGGATGATGTTCCTCCTCAGAGCCGTTAATGCACAGAAAGGACTGTAAGGCTGGCCCCACTATGAGACCCTTTGCACTACATGGGCCAACACTGGAGATGAAGTGAAGGAACTGTACCTGGTCTGACCCCACTATACTGAGGCTAAACATGAAGGAAATGAATAGAGCAGAAAGTCCCCGAGGAATCCCCAAAATAGACTTCAGGGCCAAGGCTTGACACTTCATCAGACTACAATGGAAGACATTCATAAAGATTAACAGCAAGACCTTGAACTCTTTCTAGACTTTTGTTTTTCATGTCTATCTATATAATAGAGGCAGGATAAATAATTCCATGGAGAAAACAATGAGAGCAATGGTTCTGGGCAGACATGGGTGAGAGGGAGGGGGAAGAAATAAAGGTAGAAGTCACCAAACCCAGGAAAAAAGGAATAGCAATTGGTCTAAAAACGATGACAAGGAAGGTGTGAAATGCCTGGTGGGGCTTGATCAACTGTAATGTAGCCGAGAAGAATTACTGAAAGCTGAATGAAGGTGGAACATGATAGTGGGACAAGAGGAAAGTAAAAAGAAATCAAAGAAAGAACTAGGATGCAAAGGACATTTATAGAGGTATAAATGTAGGGAAATATATATGCAAATATATTTATATATAATAGTAGGAACATTGGTCTATGTATATATAATATCTGTTTAATATTAAGGTAGCAGATAGACATGGAGCCTCTACTGAGGTGCTTCCTCAATACAAGAACACTTTGTTCTCATAACCTGACATTCTGTGATGCTCACCTTCCCAATAAGATTGCGGAAGACAGAATAGGCACAAACATTAATGTGGGGACTAAAGCTGATGCTGCCCAGTTACCAAAAGACATAGCATCTGGGGTCTTAAAGTCTTAAAGAAAATCAAGTGGCCACCTAGCTAGGAAGCAAGAAAGCCCACATGGACAAACACATCAGTCTGTGTGATCATGAAGTGTAGATGGGATCAGGTATCAGGCATGAGAAGACCCAGAGCAAGTAATCATATTGATGAGAACAAGGAGGGTCACAGGGCAGGGATGAGCTAGCCAGGGTGCATTATAGCACCAATGAAATATATAACATTCCTCTAGTTCTTTATTGTTTCCTTCCCCACCACTAACAAGATTCAGTTCTACCTTACAAATCTGCCTAGACCAGAGCATGTATGTTGGTTTAGATGAGAGCCTCAACACATGGAATCCAAGTCCTTCAGGACCAGTAATGGGAGTAGCCATACCGTGAGGGGGAAGATGGGGAGATAAAGGGGGAACAGATAACAATGATCTACTTAAAGCCATTATCTCCCCCAGGGAGACAGTAGTCCGTGTATGATATGAAAGAAATAATAATTTATAAATTATTAAGGATTCATGAGGGGGGAAAGTTGTGGGAGGGAGGAAAAGAATGAGGAGCTGATACCAAGTGTTCAAGGAGAAAGAAAATATTTTGAAAAAGATGGTGGCATATATACAAATGTGTTTGCTACAATTGATGTATGGAGTGTTATAAGAGCTATAAGAGCCCCCAGAATTTATATATGGATATTATTATGAGTCTGATCTGGCCACCAGTTCACACTGTTTGAGTAATAACAACAAAATGCATAAATCAGTAATCCTTAGATTGCAATTTGTAATTAGCCTAATTTGTTCAATCTTCCTCTCTCAATAGTGTTTTAAAAGGAGTGCTGTGCCAGCCTCCAACAGAACCAGCCTTAGGTCCACCCCGAAAGTGTGTGCTGCAGAGAATGACACTAGATCTTCTTGTGGGATAAAGGAACCAATTTATACTACCCAGACAGAAGCACACCCAGAAGGAAAAAAGAGAAAGAGTCAGCCTGGACTCCATATAGGCACACCCAACCCAGAGGATGAAGTCCCTGCATGGAGCTCCTAAGGCACATAGAGCACTGTGGGACTACCAGCAACTCAAGACAGATTGTCCCCTAAGTGGAGCATAAGGAGACAGGGGACAATAATGGGACTACACAGCGGGGCATGTGGAACTGGAACATAAAAGATGAGCAATTGGAGTATAACTGATGCACAGTGCACCCAACAATCCCCAAGAATGGACTTCAGACTAGGAGAGGCAGAGCCCATATCTTCCTCAGGACCAGAGGGGAGGGTCTCATGGGGGCCAGCAAACTCAGACTTGGACCTATGCAGGCTTTTTTCTTTCTTTCATTCTTTCATTCATTCATTCTTCCTTCTCCCTTCACTTTCATCATATTATCTTTCCTTCCTTACTTCAACTGTAGGTTTTCTTATTGTTTGGACTAAGACATTGATGGTTTGCCTACCTATATGGATTGGGTATGGGAGGGAAGCTCAGAAAGGAGGCAATGGGACCAATGGCCCAGGAAGGTAGAGGGGGAAGGAGGAGGTGGGGAGAAGGGTGTGGTGAGTGGGTAGTGTTATGGACAGGGAACATGGATGAGGGAAGTGGAACCAGCATCTAGGAGAGGATAGAGATGCTGTGTTTATTAGAGCAACACCAAGCTAGTGGAGAGGAAGCACTAAAAGGTAGAGGAAGGGGAACAGTGTTGGTGGGGCAGGAGGAGGCAAAAGGAAACAGACGCAAGCTCTAGGAAGCAAAGACAGAGATAGGGAGATGTATAGAGATGTGCACTTACGTAAATACATTAATCCATAACAATAGTGGTATTGGCCTTTGTACATATATTTATAAGGCAGTACACTGAGGCTGCAGGCAGGCCTTGGGCTTGGGCTCATACCTTCCCTCAATACAAGAACACTTTGTTCTAACAAACTGGCATTCTGTGATGCTTACCACCCCCTACCCAACATAGTCACTGAAGACAAAATGAGTGCGTAAACAGATGTGGTGAAAACAGAGGATGGTGCCTGGCTATGAAAACATACAGTGTCTGGGGCCTTAAAGGCTTGAAGTTAAACAAGCAGCCAACCAACAGGGAAGCACCAAGTGCACATGGAAGAAGCACACTAGCCCGTATGATCATGAGATGTTTTAACAAACACAAGTGCAAGGGTGAGAATGGAGAGGGGTTGGAGCAGAGACAAAAGCCCATCTCTGGACAATGAAGCATCCTTCCGCAGAGGTGTTGCCGGGAGGGGATGAGTCAATCAGGGTGCAGTAAAGAACTAATAGGTCACACAATATATCTTTGAGTCTCCTCAAGCCCTCCCACCCCCACTATCATGACCTCAGTACCTCCTCCCAATCTGGGCTAGACTGGAGCTTTTACATAGGTACGATCAAAAGATAAAACTCACAGCCTATGGAACTCAGGAACAGGAATGGGAATAGAGATATCAAAAGGGTCGGAAGGAGAGGGGGAGTGGTGGGGATGAAGAAGGACACTGATTGCAGTGCATTGCACATAACCACACACCCCCCCTCCCCACATCCAGGGGGAAGAACAGCAGAAACCAGAGGAGGAGGGAGATGGCATTCAGAGTGAGATTTGAAAATAATAAATCTATAATCTAAAAGGGGGTCATGAGGGTTGGGGGTGGGGAGGAGGAAAGGGAAACAAAGAGGAGCTAATCTGAAAGACTCAATGGAGAGTAAATGTCTAGAAAAGGACGATGGAATATATGTACTAATATGTGGGATACTAATGATATATGGATTGCAACAAGAGCTGTAAGAGCCTCCAATAAAATATAAAAAATAAAAATTTAAAATAAAAAAGGAGTGCCTTGGACTAATCAATGACTTTCTAAACAAAATGACCTTTTGCTCCAGGGAGATGGTTGATTTGGTTTGCCACTATAAAATAACAAGGATGTCTCTGAGGTGAGTCCAAGGCAGATAAGACATTTTCAAGGGTAGTTTTTGTGCTTGCCATTAAAACTAGTTCCAATCTAAGAACAATCGGTTCTTAGGACATGGCCCTGCTCTCTACTGGCCCTCATGAAGGAAGCATGGAAGATAGGAGTGTTATAGAAAAGTGTGATAAAGAAAGTAAATGGTGCCCAACCATCAGAAATAAGGGTCTAGGTCCTAAAACCTTAATTTCAAAGAAGCAGACATTTAAATGAGCTATCAACTAAACCCACATGGAGGAAGCACATTAATATCTATGATCCAAGAATTATAATTTACATAATCCAAATCCAAAGAAGGAAATCATATCAGAACTTAAATTGTGGGAATCTGATGTGCAGAAAACCATGCATGGCTTTGGAACCCCAAAATACATTTGTAGCGAAATAAACTGCTGTATAGGAAATAAACCGCTAGCAATTTCCCTCTAACCGTAAGCAACAGATGGGAATACTCTGGTTCTCAAGCAGAGAGTTCTGGAGCGATGACTATAATAGATTAAAATAGTAAATCTGACTTCAATGGTTAAAATTCTATCATTTGATTTCCCTTTTGAAACACTTTGTGCTTGATAAGGTTTTTAATACTTTGTGTTAATTTTTCTTTCGTGTCACAGTTTATTTCACATTAATTTGTCATTCCTGATAGTCTTCTTGAATGTTATGTATCATTTTATGTTTTTCAGTATATGAAACCCAGGACAGGTAGATCTATAGAGACAATAATTATAATAAGAATTCCTGGGGGGCACAGCAATGGAGGTGGTTGGGGGAAAGGGGCGGGTATCAAGGAGTTCAAGAAGAAAACATGATTTGAACCTGATTATGGTAGTGATTATACAACATTGTTTAACATGATTTCACTATAGAATAGTATGATGTCTGAATTGCCTCTAAACAAAACTTTTTGAAGAATATATATATACATATATATATTTAAAGAAATTAGAATATTATGGGTAATTAGGTCCACTTTGATCACAAACACAAGTTCTTTTAGCATTTCCACAGATGTAACTGCAGTTACAAGTGTATTGCTAACCTTTGCAGATTCTTTCATTTTATTATGAGATGCAATTGTTTGGGGAAAGTAGGTCAAATGAAGCAATTTGTGTAATGTAACAAGTACATTATGCTTACTACATGCTTTCTTCTAAGAACTTGGCACATATTAACTCACTTGATCATGGCAACATGTGTATGGGATAGATATTATCATTGCCATTGTGATTTTATAGATAAACAAATTGAGGCACAGAAAGTTTACAAGTTGTCCAATCACATGGACTTAATATATTTCGGATAGCAGAGCTTGCAGATTTTCTCTGAAGTGTGTGACCTTTTACCAGGGCAATCTGCTGCCTTGGTCAGAAACAATACAGAATGTGCCTCAGCTTCCAGGAAGTGGTAAGGGTAGAATTGCTCTCTGATTGTTAGCAAACACAACTGGGAAAGCTGTGGAGGGCTTCTTTTCAGATAGAACACAATAGCAAGCCAGGCCGGTGGTCTCTGAGAGAAGGGAAACAGGTGATGGCCTCGAATTGTCCCAGTTTTCTGGCTGGAGGCAGTTTCTGGTCTGTGGTACAATAATGGTAACCCATACAGAGCACACTTTTTATATTGATCATGTGAGACACAGACCAGAGTTCGGGGATGCTGAAGCAACTAGGATTTTCAAGAAAAGGAAACTCCCAACAGGAAGTATCCTCTTTTTACAAGATTCTGTTGCGTCTTTGATTAGTCAGAGTCTGTAGGCAATGTAAAATGAAGACTCGATAGTCTGAGCAAAGAAATAGTTTTAAAAGAGCCATCATTCCTGAGCGTCAAAGAAAAGAGAAGGAAAATCCTAAAGTCATCACCAGAATCATTTGTGTTCCCTCCTTCCATGAATACATGGAATTTACATATTGAATACATGGAACTTCAGAGTTCCAACAGGATCAGAATAATTGAGGATAAACAATCCACTAATAAGATCATTCTCTGAGAACCAGATAGTAAAAGCAAATCACATCTGCAAGTCTCATAATTGTCTTCCAAAGCATAGTCTAAAATTCTTTCAAAGAATGGGACAAAACTTGGTACTCAAAAGTATAAAATTTAACCTTTAATCATCTAAATTTAAAGGAAGGAGAGAAATTGGGCCTATAATGATGACGAGATACTTTACTGTTACAAGTAAACATAAAAAAATAAAGTCGTTAGGCATCGTCATGCTAGTTCACTTACGGGTTCTCTCTCTCTCTCTCTCTCTCTCTCTCTGTACGTTCAGGGGTTTCTTTGTCTCTCTCTCTCTCTCTCACACACACACACACACACACACACACACACACACGACAGAGAGAGGGAGAGAGCAGAACTCACTTTACTTTTAGCCAGGTGTCCTTAGGGGTTCTCCAAAGTGAGTCTCCTCTAATATACCTGCTCTTGGCTGGCATGCCTTTCTCTGATTCTCTCCCCAAATCACAGGGGCTCCTGGGATTCCTGATCCGGTCTGAGGTGGAGGGGCCCATCTTTTCTCAGTGAGAAGCAGAACCAGAGGGATTGTACTCTAGGAGGAAGGGTGCTGGGGTTCTTCGCTTTACCTTGTGCAGCTGAGTCAGTATTTCCTGTTCTGATGTTTTAGCTCATCAGTGCAACCACTGTATCAATTCATCTTGTCACTGGTTTCCTCTTTTCACGGCCCACAACTTTACCACATACAATACACACCTACTGTTGTATATCATATTTATTACTAAAAATGATGCAGATGACTTAATTAGCAAATAATGTTCAAAATGATGTGAAATATTTGCAATACACTCATGCTTTATAGAAACACTGAAACATACTAAAAGAGTTATGAAAACGTGACATGACTTTTAGTCATAAAATAAATTTCTGATATGAAATTTTACTAGATGAAAATAACCAATTTAATGTAAAAGAATAGATTTTTGAATTTGAAAATATAACTATGCCAATAATAAAGTTGGAACACAAAGAGAAAAACAAAGACTGGGGGGAAAAAAGAACAGACTCAGAACTTGGAAAATGTTGGACATAGAATCTTGAGAGGAGAACTAGTAGTTGACATTTTTATAAATAATTTTATTGGGGGCTCATGCAACTCTTTTCATGAACCATCCATCCATCCATTGTATGTCAAGCACATTTATATATTTGTTGCCCTCATAGTTCTCAAAACATTTTCTTAAAGCAATAATAAGTAAAATATTTCTAATTTTGATGTAAACTCTAGCCTACTGACTCTAAAAGCTCAATAAATTTCAAGCAGAATAAATACAAATAAAACCATGTAAGTATAAAATTCCAAATACTAATGGTGAGTAAAGGATTTTAAAAGAAGTCAGAGAAAAGTGATTCATGAATATAGAGTAGTGAATCTAAACTTAGCAGATTTCATAACAGAAATTATATATTCAAGAAGACAAAGGAGGTTCAGCTTGAAAATAATAGTATTACTGAATATTAAAAACATATGTCATCTGCCAATATAGAGAACCACAGTACAAATATGAAATACCTTTGAAAAATATAAAGAAGAAAGAAATAGACTTTTCAGAGTAGTTTTCCAGAGAAGTAAAAGCTGTGTGAATTCATTATAGGCACATCTATACAAGAAGAAATATTGAAGTTAAAATTTAGTTATCATGATGACATTTGAATCTACACAAATAAACAGATAACTCAGAAATACAGATATATACTAATTTTTTCTTAATTTTATATGTGCTGAATTATAATTGACTATCAAAATCAAGATGGATAGGTTTGTATTATGAGGTTAGAGACTACATAAAGGAAAACCTATAAGTACAATAGCACAAAATGCAAATTAAAACCAACTCATTATACCTTTTTATTATTATTATTTTTGCATCACTGCCCTGGTGGGAGTAGGAAGCCCAGCCTTGCTCCTGGAGAGCTGCTGCTGGATTTGAATTGTCAACCCTGTGGGCCGAAGTCCTGCACACAATCACTGCACCACCATGGCTCAGCTCATTATACCACTTCATACCCACTCAAATGACTAATGATTTGAGAATATAGCAATAAAGAAAGGAAGTGTGGAACGACTTATACAGGTTTATGTGATCATGGAACGTAAAGTCATGGTGCCTACCTTTTTTGACTCCTTCCTGGCTCTCAGAAAACAATCTTCCAAACTTGAGGATCATGTGATGGAAAGGAACTGCAAGTAAATGTTTATGTTCTTCCTGATGCCTATAAAGGACAATCAGCAGAGACTGAAGCCTTTATTCCTACAACTGCAAGGTACAGAACTCTGCTAAGAAATGTATCAGTTTACAAGAGTCTTTCTTTCTTCAGGGGATGCCCTTCTCTCCACTGGATGGGAATCTAGTACTGCCTAACACCTTAATAGCAGCCTTCCAGAAAAGCAGGATAAACTGTGCCTGGATTTCTGAAACAGGGAACATGCAAGATAATAAGCGTATACTGTTTTAAACTGCTAAGTCATACTTTTAGACAGTGGTATGTATCTAATATAGAACTGAATATCAAGAAACAAGTCCCAGTTCATGACCACATTCAACTTAAATGACAGTAAATCAGTGGCGAGATTATGATCTCAGTTACTCAAGAGATAAAAACATGCAAGGGTAAATAAAAACATATTGCTATGAAAATCATAGAAACCTTTATTAAACAAAAATCTCAAAACATTATGGTATTGTTTCTCAAGATGTCCTCCATTTAGGGTTATATACTTTTGAAGGTGCTAGTTCCATTTCTGTAACCCTTGCCTAAAGAATGCAGGGTCCATCATCATGTACATGATCACACTGCAAAGACAATTTGGGAATTGCTCAGGAATTCAAATTTTTCTTTTAGTTTTGAGAAAAATTTTTTGAAGAGGCGTGGTCAGGTATTTTAAATCAGAGCAAGGCACCTGCTCATTCTTATTGGGTAGTAAGGGTAGTCCTGAATGGGAATTTTTTGAGAAACTGTAACCTATCTACTCTACGTACTATTGCTCTGAGATAATCTTTAAATCTTCAACCAAAAATATTCTCTAGAACCTTCTTAAAACACACAAAAAAGAGTTTAGCTTCACTAATAGAATATTTCTGCCTTGAATATTATGCTCTTTAAAGAACAATCTATTTGGGATAAGGGCACTACATGGAGTCAAAAGATTAGATAGGAACCTTAAAGGAAGGGATTGATGTGAATGAGGGAGGGTCAGTTCAGAGAAGGAAGGTGAGAATAATTATACAACTTGAAGCATATAATTATTACTCTTGAACTGTACCTTATAGAAACTGTTGGATTGGTGTGTGTGCTTTTCTGTATAAAAATTAATAAAATGACATTAGAAAAGAGCTAAATTGATCAACTATGATATTTCCACATAGTATTTCTGTACCTCAAGCTCTAACTCATTGCCATTTCGACTCATAGTGAGCCCACAGGACCAAGTAGAACAGACTCCTTTGCTTTCTGACGCTTTAGATCTTTACAAGATCATAAAGGCTCATGCTATCCTAGTAAGCTTGAACTGCTGATCTTGTGGCTATCAGCAACTCATAATCCATTGCACCACCAGGGTCCTTTTCAATCGTCTATTCTTCAGTGATTAAATGGCATGTGCTAGTGATTGATGTAATAAGAATATTATGATGAGTGAAAACGCAATTCATCCAAGAGTGCAACATAATGCTCTAAAATAAAATGTAATGAATAGTCCAGTGGTTTTTTTTGGAGCTTGTTTTATAACTATTGCACTGTTGTAAGGGACAGAAGAAAATGTTCTGAGGGAATAGACGCAGTTGGTAATTGTGGATAAATCATTGTAACCATTTGTCAAAATTTATCAAGCCATACATTTTTGTTGTTCTTAAGTGTCATTAAGTTGGTTCTGACCCATAGCAATTCTATGTATAACAGAAAGACACTGCTGGTCCTGTACCATCCTCACAATTATTCCTATATTTAAATCCATTTTTGCAGCCACTGTGTCAATCATCTTGTCTAGGGTCTTCTTTGTTTTTATTGCCCCTTCATGTTAGCAAGTATGGTGCCATTATCCAGAGACTGGTCTCTCCTGACAATATGTCCAACATATGTGAGATAAAGTATCTCCATTCTTTTCTCTAAAGAACACTCTAGGCTGAGCCCTGGTGGTGTACGTGGTGGAGTGCAGGATGGCGGCCCACGGACTTGGAGGTTTAAATCCAGTAGTGGCTCTCAGGAGCAGCGCTGGGTAGCGTCCACAACCACCAGAGGGAAGTGATGCCCCCCCAAAAAAATAAATAACACTCTAGCCCTCCTTCCTCCAAGACAGATCTGTTTGCCCTTTTAGCAGTCTGTGGTACTTTCAATCTTCTTTGGCATCTCCACATTCCAAATGCATCAATTCTTCTGTCTTCCTTCTTCAACTCTACACTAAATTTCATAAATAAGAAAAAACATTGAAGTTGTCAAAGGTTTCATTATACTTGTATCCATAGTTACTGCTCATGGAGGAACAGCAAAGAAGTCAAATTGCAGATTGCATTGGGAAAAGCTGCTCAATGTCCTTTTGAAATGGTTCAAAAGCAAAGATGTCACTCCAAAGACTAGTGTACACCTGTGCAAAGATGTTATGTTTAGTCACATCCTACACATAGGAGCTGAATTACAAACGAGGAAGGGAAAAATGGATTCTTTTGAAATATGGTGTTCATAAGCAATATTGAATGCATCATGAACTGTTAAAAGATAGAACAAATCTGTTTTGGAAGAAGTATAATTAGAACCAACTGGAGGGCACCTACCTTAGAAGACAGGATAGGAAGATGTCATTTCATTTACTATAGATATGATATGTGAAAAACTGATGTCTGGGTTAAGGTTAGGGTTAGGGAAAACAATTAAAAATATTAAATAAGAAAAACTGATATCCTAGAAAATGACATAATGCTTGGTAATATAGAGGGCCAGCAAAAAAGAATATTCTCTGTGAGATGGTTTGACACCATTGCTGTGACAATGGGCTCAAACATAATGATTCTGAGAATGGCGCAGAACCAGGCAGCATTTCGTTCTGTTGCACATAAGGTCATACTAAATCAGAACTACTTATAGGGCACATAACAAGAATAGCAATACACTAGTAATAGACTGTTTTCATGTATATAAATTATACATAAATAAATTTAATCTACACAGGGGAGAAAAATTGTGTGGCCTCAGACTTGTCTTACTATAATTTTGTTTTTCCTTTTTAACTCTAGATCATTCATAGAAAATATCTTGACTACTAAGTTTCAAAACTCTTGTCAATATAATGAGGGTAATATGAAATTACCTGACAAATTTAAAGGGTATATGTATTTTAGTATATAACTTAAATTTTTAAAAATTAATTTTGGTCCTCATATCACTGGTCCACATTTATGCTTAGTTTATTTACTTTAGCACATCAAGTGGAATCAAGCACTAGTAAAAATAGAATGACTAGTACTGGAACTTCTGAAGTGAATGAAAAATATATTCTAAAGAATATGAAATTCTGCTGTCCACATCCTTCAAAATATTTACCTATAACAAAATAACTTATGAAAGCTAAAACAAAATAAGCAAAAATTTGAAGAGAATAAAATGTAGTGACTTATTAAACTTTTGAGTTCTTCCATATATGAAGTGTCTCAAAAATTCTTAGAAAAATAGAACTAAAATATAAAGGCTTTTTTCAGGAATCTTTGAAACCTCCTCCTATATACTATTACAATCTGCAGTGAGTTCAGCAGAAAGAGAATGACTAAAAGTATAGTGTATTTCTTTTCTTTTTATAATATGCCATTAAGTTTAATATTCAAAAAGAAGATGTAAATACCACATTTATTGTTGTTAAAGTAAAAGAAAACATTTGTTCATAGCTATAATAAAATCCAGAATGCTGTCAGAGGCAAATGAGAAAGTACTTCTGTTGTGCTCCATTGTTTTAAATTTGATTAGGCAGACATGTCATGTACATTTCATTTTGAGAGCTTTAAGAAAAGCCGCAGCAGACAAATACAGGAATAAGCTCTGTAGAATAACTATCGCCTTTGCCACCAATTTTAATGTTTTCCTTCCAAGTGCCAGCAGTATATCTTATTCAAAAGGGCATGGTAAGTTTTCAAAGTTAGAAAGAGCCACATTTGGCCAGAAGACAAGAAGTTCTGTTCATTTTCCAGAAGTTTTAGTGACCACCTCCAGATGTTTAAATAACCCTCATTTTTACTAACAATTATCTAATTTTACCTATTCATGAGTTCTACTGAACAGTTTCTTCTATTAGATTTGTATGAACTATTTCTTTTCTTGTCTTGTTAACATTGATATAAAATATTGAATTTATGCTTCAAATCACCAGTTCTATTGTGGTTTTTCAAAATAAATAATTATTAAATTGTCACTTTTTCATTTCTAACTTATTAACTTTAAATCATGTCCTTTGTATCAAGATGCTGAGTGACTTTTCAGACTTTTATGTAACCTCCAAATCTATGGTTATTATCTTCTTCAAAGGAAAGACTTGCCTTCAAGTGGCATGCTTGATCTCAGAAAATAGAAAGGAATTGCACTGTGTTTGCTTTGTGATAAGGGTATTCCACTGCCAGGACAAATGGTAAAAGTTTTTGCCCTGACATAGTCCTGCTTTAAAATATTTTCATTAAATCCAGTATTTTATAACTTTTCCTATCTAAAATACTTCCCATGCACTTTGAACAATCTATGTTGTAATTTCAGATGCCATCTTGATCGTAATCTGAAGATGTAAAAAAATTCCAAGACCATTTTGCCTTGTGAGGTAACTATTCTGAGGGTGGCGGGGGGTGGTGGGGAGGATTAATTTTCCTACTATTTTCAGGAAAAAAAGAAGAAGAGAAAGAAATAACTCTTAATAGGTGAGGATCTTGATAATATTTTTAAATACCTTTTTTAATCACCTAATGTAATGCATATTTATGTGAAGGACTTAAGTCGCTTTATAAAGTTGATTCTCTTATCAACCAACACCATTTTATTTACTGTTCATTGGCTTCCTTTTTACCCAATGTGTCTGCCTTTAGGAAGAAGAAGAGTGGAAGAGGAGCAAATGAAGTTTGAGAGAAAGGAAGAACATGGAATTAAGGTGAGAGAAATGAAAGGAAATATTGACCTTCTAGATTTTGATGTAGAATTAGCTGTAGTATTATGATTTCTTCCAAATCATAATAATAATGAAAATAACAAAATTTACCTGGAAAAAGATGAGAAAATGGCCCCACAGAAATGCCATCCATTCCTGAAAAGGTATTAACATTAAATTTCACATTCACAAACTTTAAGAAAAAATCTATTGTAGATAAAATAATACATCATGTTATGCTGAATGTTAGAGATCAGTTAGGGCTGACAATGTGGTAATTGCATACAATGGAGTATGGATGAGCTAGGAAAAGAAAATTGCACTGTCATAGACTTTCTACAAGGACAATATTTTCTTTAGGCTAAAAAACCTTAGTATTGAGAGTGAGGTTGAATGGACTGCGTGCCTAACATGAATGAAGAATAGAGGCTCTTAGTTATAAAAAATTTAAATAAATGAGATGCACCCCATGTGCAATATATATACAGTTACCAAATCTATAGCTTCTGGATGTTGTTCAGTCAGTCTGGATCATACGACTTCATTTGCAATTGTTGTTACTGTTCTTGTTCCTTATGCACAATTTAATATTGCCAAGTCCTGAGTCATTCTCACAATTGTGCCTATGCTTGAAGCCCCCCTTGTTGCAGCCACTTTATCAATCCATTTCCTGAAGAGTCTTCCTCTTTTTTGCTGCTCTAGACTACATAACATGATCTTTCTGCAGGAAATAGTCTTTCCTGACACAGCAAATTATGTAAGAAGAAGTCATAGCATCCTTACCTCTATGAAATACTTGGACCTTACATCTTCCAAGACATATTTTTTTTGTCCTTTCAGCAGTCCATGGTACACGGTACAAGTCAAATGCACTGATTATTCTTTGGTCTTTCTTATTCAATTTCTTACTTGCACATGCATATTAGACAATTGAAAATATGGCTTTGCTCAGGTGCACCTTAGTCCTCAAAGTAAGGTCCTTCAACAGAAAAATGGTGGGAGGGAGGCATCGGTTAGAGGATATGAGAAAATATAACAATGTATGTGCTATCAAGGGTTTGTGAGGGAAGGAGGGTGGGGCTGGGAGGGGGAAATGAGGAGCTGATAACAGGGACTCAAGTGGAAAGAACGTTTTGAAAATGTTGGTGGCAACCCATGTGTAAATGTTCTAGACACAATGGATGGATATACGGATTGTGATAAGAGCTGTGTGAGCCCCCAATAAAATGATTATATTTATATATACATTAAAAATAAATAAGACTTGTAAATACCTTTAAAAAAGTAAGGTCCTTGTTTTTCAATAGTCTAGAGGTTGTGGACAGCAGATTTACCTAATACATCCCAACTTTTTATCTCCTGACTGCTGTTTCCATGAGCATTGACTTGGGATTCAAGGAAGCAAAACTCATTGACCTCTTCATCCTTTTCTCCATTTAATATAATGGCTCTTATTGGTCCAGTGTGAGGGTTTGGGTATTCTTCCTACTAATTTGGAATCGATACTGAAGTTTGTAAACCTTGATCTTTGAAGAGCAACTTCTTCAAGTCTTCCTCACTTTCAGCAAGCAAGGATGTGTCATCTGCATATTGCAGAATGCTGTTAAACCTTCCTCCAATCCTAATGGAACATTCTGCTTCATATATGCCAGCTTTTCTGATTGTTTGCACAATATGCAGATGAAACTAACATGGTGAGAGGACATAACCCTTACACACACATGTCCTCATTTGAAACCATGCAGTATCCCCTTGTTTTGGCCACACAACTGCCTCTTTATCCATGTCCAAGTTGTCCAGAGGCACAATGAAATGTTCTGGAATTACCATTCTTCTTAAGGTTATTTGGTTTATTATAGTCCACACAGTTGAATTCGTTGGTAGAGGCAAAAAATTCAAGTAAACATATTTCTGTTATCTTCTGTTTTGATTCAAGATCCATCTACCATCAGCCATGATATCTCCTGCCCTATGTTCTATTCTGAGTCTAGCCTGAACCTCTGGCAGCTCCTTATCAATGCACTGCTGCAACCCTTGTTGGAAGAGCTGCAGCACAATTTTACTTGCATGCAATATCAATTATATTCTTTTATAGTTTGAACATTCTGTTGGGCCACCTTTCTTTGGATTGAGCACAGATATTGATCTCTTCTAGTTCGTTGGCCTGGCAGCTGTCTTACAAATTCTCCTGCACTGACAAGTGAGTGCTTTCAGTGAGTGCTTTATTAGCTTGTTGAAACATTTCAAATGGAATTCAATACATTCCTGGAGCCCTGTTTTGGGTCAATGCTTTCAGTGCCGCTTGAACTTCTTTCAGCGCCATTGGTGCATGCACTCATGCTACTTCCTAAAATGGATTTGAATGTCGACTAGTTATTTTTTGATTTGGTGACACTGGGTGTTCTTCCCATCTTCTCTTGGTATTTCCTGTATCATTCAATTGTTTTGCCCATAGAATCTTTCCTATTGCAACTTTTTTTTTTTGGGGGGGGAGCATCACTGCATCCTATTCCAACTCTCAGATTGAATTTTCTCTTTTATTCTGTCAGTTTGAGATATGCTCAGTGTATTATTCCTTTTTGTTTTTATAACAGTAGATGCTTGCACATTTCATTATAATTTTTGACTTTGTCTTCTCAAACTGCCCTTTGAAATGTTCTATTCAGCTCCTATAACATCATCAGTTGTTTCATTTGGTGTAGCTACTCTGTGATTAAGAGCTGGTTTCAGAGTCTCTTCTGAACCAACTTTATTTCTCCTTTCTTTCCTCTCTTTTTAATGACCTTTTGCTTTTATGAATGATGGTTAAATGCAGTAGAATAAAATAATGCCTGGTCAATTCATCTTTGAAGATCTTCCTTTCTTTTGATAACTCTCTTTTATGGAGGTAGTCTTTTTCAGGAATTAATATTTCTTGATCATGTCCAAAGTATGTGACGATGTGATATGAAGTTTTGCTATACTGACTTTTGTGCAACATTTTGCCTGTACTTCTTCCATGAAATATTTTGTTATTTTGGAAGTCTACATGGAAAATTCAATATTCTCCACCAACACCATAATTTAAAGCATCAATTCTTTTCCAATCTTCCGAATTTCTTTGGAATGTAGGTTCCATTAAAAAAAAGGCAATACCTTTAAACTGATTCTGATAAAAAGTGACGTTATACAACAAAATAGCAAAATAGCCTTAGGGGGTTTTCAAGGCTTTAGTCTATACGAGGGAATTGGCAAGAAAGGAATTGACAGGTCATTTTATGCAATCACACTGGCATACACTTTTAATCATTTTATTGGGGCCTCTACAACTCTTGTCACAATCCACTCATACATCCATTGTGTCAAGCACTTTTGTATATTTGTTTCCCTCATTGTTCTCAAAACTCTTGCTTTCCACTTGAGCCCCTGGTATCCCCTACTAATTTTGCCCCTCCCTCCCACCTCCGCACTTCCCAATAAACCCCCAATAATTTATAAATTATTATTATTTTGTCATATCTTACACCCTCCGACATCACCCCTCACCAAATTCTCCACTGTCCATCCCCCAGGGAGGAAGGTATATATAGATCATTGTAATCTGTCTCCCTTTCTATCCCACCTTTCCTCCACCCTTCCATTATTTTCTATCTCACGACCAGTTCTAAGGGGTTCTTCTGTCCTGGATTCTCTGTGTTTCCAGTTTCTATCTGTACCAGTCCAGTGCGCCTCCTCCGGTCCAGCTGGATTTATAAGGTAAAACTAGAATCGTGATATGTTGGGGGGGGGGGAGAATATTCAAGAATTAGTGGAATATTGCATGTCTCATCATTGCTAAACTGCACCCTGGCTGCCTCCTCTCCTCCCTGGGCCTTCTGTGAAGGAATGTCCAGTTGACCACAGATGGGGTTTGGTTCCCCACTCTGTATTCCCCCTCCTTCACAATGATATGATTTTTTTGTCCTTTGATGCCTGATAGTTGATCCCTTCAGCACCCATGATCACCCAGGCTGCTGTGTTTCTTCCATGTGGGCTTTGTTGTTGCTCACCTAGATGACGGCTTGTTTATCTTCAAGCCTTTAAGATCCCAGACACTATCTTTTGATAGGCAGGCACCATTAGCTTTCTTTGCCACATTTGCTTATGCATCCGCTTTGTCCTCAGCGATCATGTTGGGAAGGTGAGCATCTCAGACTGCCAAATTATTAGAACAATGTGTTATTATAGTGGGGGCCTACTTGAGTAGGAGGCCATTGTTCATGTGCTTCCTTAATATTATTCCAATAAGTATATGTACATAGATATATTCCCCCTTTTTCATATATAAATATGTTTATATATGCATATGCCTGTGTTTAGATCTCTATAAATGACCTTTGCCTCCTAGTTCTTTATTTCTTTTTACTTTCCTCTTGTCCCACTATCATGTTCAGCCTTCATTTTGGCTTCATGAATTCTGCTCAGCCACTTTGTCCTTTATCTATTCTGCCTGACTTCCTAAACCCTCCTCACAATCGATTTTTGGTCACTTGCTGTTCCCTTGTCCCTGGACCTGTCAGCACCCACTCCTTTTCCCCAGTCTCCCACTCTCCAATGTTCCCCCAGAACTGTCATCCCATTGTTTTCTTTTCTGGTTTCTTAATCCCACCTATCCCTTCCAGACAGAGATACAGCAATAACAATATGCCCCAACACCATACAATAAGAAATTTAAAAAATAGCTACAACAACAACACCAACAGAAAGGCAACAACATCAACAATAACAAGCCCTATGAATAGTTCAAGGTCTATTTGTTGTCCTTTATGAGTGTTTTCCAGTTGAGTCTGATGGAGCAGCTAGCCCTAGTCTATTTTTGGTGGTGCCTGGGGACTTCATTGCTCCGCACCCCTTGCTGCTCTGTTGCACACCCCCAGTGTCTGACTTCAGCATCGTGAGCTCAGGGTAGGCACAATTCCTGCTGTGTGATTTGAGTGTTGTCCCTCATGGTCCTATGGGACAGTGAGGAACGTTGTGTCTCGTGGTAGGGGTGGCCCTATGGTCCTCACTGTGCATTGGTTTCTCTGAGCAGAAATAATGTCCTCAGGACTGGTTGGGCCAGGATGTGCTTCACTCTTTTTTCCCTCCCACCTCCTTGTGGACTCCAGTGTGCTCTGATCAGATACATCCCTCTCCCTGAGCTGTAGCTAGAGTGCTATTTTCTGAAATGGATTCTTCTGTGTTGCAGGGCTTGGGGGGTGGGGAGTCATGTCCACGTACTTGGTAGTAGGGTCAGCCCCTCAGGCCTCTTTATTGGTTTTCTACTTCATGTCAGTTTGTTGCATTTTTGTCTTGAAGAACCGGGATGAAGTCTGGTCCCTCTTTCCCTATGGAGATATGAACAACACCCTCCTGATGGGTGTGTTCACACTGGCATATTTTTATCTCTTGTGTTAAGCTAGGGAGTTTTGGAGAAGAAAAACCAATTTTTTATTTGTGTGTCTATAGAAGGAGCTTTGCACTAAGAAATGCCTTACACTGTTGAAGAGGTGAGTAAATTCAATCCGGATCAAGTCCATGAGTCCGATGTAAGCTGAAGTGCTTCTGTTGTTTCCTTTACCTTTAGGGGTGACAGACAGGAAGATTAAACAGGGAGACCACCGACAGGTGGATGCCAAGCTCAGGGAATTGAGATCAGCTAAATAAATCCAAGTTTGGCAGTTTCCTGAAGGCTGCTGGTATAAGCAGAATATATATATACCGTGCTGGTTTGCCAGCTACTGTGATCTTGAATCTGTATAATCATTATTTCAAATACCAGAAGTAACAACATAGTGAACAGTACAACTCTCAAATTGTGATAAAGAAGGGCTTGAAAATTTACTTATGGAGGGAAAAAAGGAAGCCAAGTGAAAATATTTGAATAGCAGCACGCAATTGTTTGGTATCATGCTGGAAGATGAGTCCCTCAGGTTAGACGTCACTCAAAATACACTTAAGGAAGTGCTGGGCACTCGAAGAAGAGTTGATCTTCAAGGCATTCGTTAGATGATGCGCTCAGTTTGAAAAGCACTCAAAGTGCAACTGAAATTCATTTTGAATCAGACAGCCATATGGTCTCCTATGTCAAGAATGACAAATGAAAGAGAAGTGGTGTCATATTCATCACTATTAAAAAAAGGAATGTTTCGAAATCTATGCTGAAATACAGCAGTCAAGAAATTAAATAATGCATTGCAGTGGGGAAATAGTTTCAAATGATCTCTTTAAAATGTTAATGAGTAGCGAGGTCCTTTTGAGTACTAGGGTGAGACTGACTCAGTCATAGTATATTCAATTATCCCAACTGTATGTGAAGTCTAGGCAATTAATAGGAAGATTGAAGAAGCAAAGCCTTTGATTGTGGTGTTGGTGAAGAATGGAGAGTATATCATAGTCCAGGAGAACAAAAGAACTGCAGTGGAGAAAGTACAGCCGGAATGCTCTAAATATGAGACATAACTATGATGAAATTTCATCATACGTACTATGGATTTGTTATGTTCTAGGGAGACTTCTAGACCATTGGAGAAGGATGTCATACTCGATAATGGATATAGTCAGCAAAAAAAGAGGAAGATTTTCAACAAAATTAATATAGTGACTACCACAAAAGGCTCAAACATAGGTCAGATGATGAGGATCGCACAGGTCTGGGCAGTGTTCCCTTCCCGTGTACTTTTTCACTGCCATCGAGTGAATGCTGACTCAGAGTACCCCCCAGTGGGCTTCCTCGACCGTCCCTGTTTAGAGGGGTAGACAGTTCAGTCTTGCTCCTGCAGAGCTGCTGCTGGTTTGGCCATGCAGATGGCAGCCAAAGTGCAACCAGTAGGGTTTCAATAATCTGGAACTACCTTCCAGGCTTTTACACCACCTCCAACAAGACCAAAGACTCTGAAAAGGAATTCAGCCTTCCTGATACATTGATTTTCGTGTCATAAGACCTGGATTAGACATCTCTCCTACAAAATTATAAGTGAACAAATGTGTGCCATGTAAAAGTTTGTCACATATTGTTGCAAAAGTGAAAAGTAAATTTAATAGCAATTGCAGCCATGCCTTTGGGTACGGCTATACCACCCTGATCTTGTCTGATCTCAGAAGCAAACAGGGTCGGGCCTGGTTAGCACTTGGATGGGAGAAATGCATTTGGTACTGAGGTTTAGGCAGATCATAAACAGAACGTGGAAGTCAATGTGCGGATTTCATTAAAAATAGACATTTTTGAAAACATGTAAAAGGTTAAACCTTTAATTCTCATATGTTTTCATTTTGCATGGTTTAAATTTGTATGCAAACAAGCTTCAACTTGTCACCGCCTTCTATTCTGTCCTCTCCTTCAACTAGTTCAGCGACCTCCAGCCCTACAAAGAATAAGTTGTTAGGTTAGAAACAGAGGGGATTGTCTCTCCAATGCTAGCATAGGGACCCAATATAGGAATTCGAAAGAGATCAGGCACACTAATTGGACACTTATGGGAAAATCCAGAACCGGGCATGTGTAAACTGGGCCCTCTGAGCACACGTGAAAGCAAACTTAGCCACATCCGAGGACCATGACATCACACAGTTGTACTTAAAAGCAGCTTGAAGGCTGCCCACAAAAAGCCTTCTGCAGCCAGGATGAGGGAGCGGGGAAGAGCCCGGGCCACCGTGTTGGGTTGCTGCTGGCCTCCTTCTTCACCCTGTTCTTGCTCAGGTGCATGTTGGAAGTGGAGCACCTCCTGCGTGGGCGGGTGTCCCGCCTGTCTCCTCCCTAGGCTCCACGCAGGGCCTGGTTGGACCTGCAGGCCATCTTGGTCTCCAGTGATTCCCCAGTTCCACATCTGTTACTTTCTTGCTCCCAGTTCGGGTATTCTTCCCTCGTGGTTTTTCCCACCCAGTTGTGAACTTAGCGCAGCTTCCACAATGGCTGGCACGCTTTCCAGAAATAATGCGGACCTTTTCAAAACTGTCATACCAGAAACTTTCCCTTTCCTCCGTGAAAACTCAGATTACCAAAGTGCTTCTGCTGCGTGAAATCTTTCAGCAAGGGAAGCAAAGAACGGAGGGAGTGCAATCCATGAACCTAGTTACCACAATATACATATGTATCTATAATATACAAACACCTTCCCCCCCCACACACAAATGCACATTAATTTATGACTTTCCAATTATATGCTCACTGGGTACTTCATAATTTATTTATATTTTACTATACTGTGATATACTACAATATCATTTTTTTGCTAATTATTTTTCAATTTAAAATATTTTCCTTTTAAACTTATTCTCTCACTGTTCCTTTTCAGTTTCTTATGCATTCCTTAAAATCCATGCCATTGTAGGGATGGCCCTCCCAAAACAACCAAACAAACAACTGAACAAACAAAATCCATATCATTGTAAGGAGCAGGGACTCATTCATAGTAAATCAGGTATGAGGTCAAAATTATATTTAAAAATATTTTAGGCAGTGTAGGAGATAGCTAGTCATGGAACTCCTAGACCTCCAAATTGTGGACTCCTGAGTTCCTGATTCGTGATGGCCCCGGTGGCAGAATAAAATCATGATATATATTGTTCTGTGCTGTAGTCTTTAATGGGAGTAGATTACCATATGCTTTCTGCTGTGGAGTGGCTGGGTGAGTTTGAACTATCAGTCTTCTGGTTAGCAGCTCAATATTCAAACATTGCACCACCAGGACTCCCGGTAGACTGTTGGACATAGGACTCCCTTTTAGCTTGCTTGCATCCACGGCATGAATACATGACATGACCTGGAGAGTCTTCTTCTTTTTTTTTAAGTTGATTCCTTTACTAAGTATGATATCCTTTTTCAGGTACTGGTCACTCCTGATATAATATCCAAAGTATGTGACTATTGTTCTAAACTTCCAACATTCACCAACACAAAAGCTAACATTAGTTTTAATGATGTGTTTTCAAGCACTATGAGTCTGTATGTAATATAACTATAAAGTATATCTCTTTGGCTCAAAATGTCTTCTGAATCTAGCAAAATTTTGCACTTAATGTAGTTATGTATACACATTCTTTAAGAAGGTTCTTTCAAATAAGAAGTAATTACATGAAAATGGATGCCTGCATCTTTTAAACCTCGTGTTAGTGCTATAATTCCATGCAGACTTTTCTGAAAGCTGCATGAAACCTTTCTTCTTGTACCAGGAAAGTAAATTTAAGCTATTTGAAGCCTACAGAGATTATATCAAGAACAGGCACAGAGTGCCAGCTTGTTGAAAGAGATAGTCTATGAACGGTATTTAGAAAGAAAAGCTTTTGTGCTGCTATATAGAATAGTTCCAAAGAAATAGTACCTTTGTTTGCTATGAAACCTTGTCACTCCTGAATCTGAACTGCATATTGATCTGTTTTCAATACGTTGCATATGCTGAATAGATTTGTTCACATCAATACTATGCAGCACCTATTTCATCCTGCTTGCTTGAAGCAGTGTCCTCAAGGGAAGCTGGGTTTTTCCACAAGGCCCACCCCTGCTGAGTAAATCCTCCTTCCATCTGGAATTTATTTGTAAATACAGGGAAGATGAAATAACCTTGTTAGTCCCTGATAGGGACTTGCATGATTTTGTTGTTACCAAATCTGAAAATACTTTTATTCTTTTTATTGAACTAAAAGGCTTTGGCATATCTTAGGAGAGGAGGTATTCGTGATGTGTAATTTACTACTTGCTAATATTACCCATTTCATGCCTTCCTGAAGGAACTCTGGGGGCACTTTGGATTGCTGAGCTGCTCACCACAAGGTCACCTGTTGGAATCTGCAAGCTGCTCTCTTGGTAAGTCTTGGGAAATCAAAGGGACAGTGCTACCCTGTCCCATTGGGTTGGTATGACTTAGAATCACTTGATGGCAGTGAATTTATTTTATCCTTATTTGATTACTTAAACCATACAAGAAGGAAGTTTATGTGGTATTTCTGTAGCAGTAATTGACCACCTGCAGTTGATTCTACCTTTCAGATTCACTATGTAAATTGCTTATCAAGGGAAAAATGTTCCATTCTGTTCCATTAGGCTGAGAAGGCATTCTTTTTTGGTATGAGACACTGAAGGAAACACTTTGCAAAATCAAAGTTCTTTTGTCGTACCAAGCATTTGTATAGAAGTGTTCCATGAAAACCGAGGCATTTAATATAAACAAGCGACCGTTGAGCTGAAAAACAACGCCCATATGGAAAAAACACACCAGCCTTTGTGATCAGGAGATATTGACAGGATCAGGTATTAAGCATCAAAGACCCAGAGCAAAATACCATGTCAATGTGAAAGGAGCAGGGAGGCCCAAAGCCAATTCCAATTTTTAAGCAATTGGACACCCCTTTAAGGAAGTGCTGTAGGGAGAAGACATGTCATTAGGGCTTCAGTGTAGCACTGATGAAACATACAGCTTTCCTCTAGTTCTTTAATGCTTCTTCCCTACCCCCACCATCATGACCCTAATTCTACCTTTCAAACTGAATAGACCAGAGCATGTACATATAAGAGCTGGAAACACAGGGGATATAGGATAGATAAACTCCTTGGGACCAATATTGAGAGTAGCCATACCAGGAGGGTAAGAGGAAGACAGAGTATGGGGGGAGAGAATTGATCACAATGGCTTACCTATAA
Source organism: Nesogale talazaci (assembly GCA_004026705.1). Classification (NCBI taxonomy): domain Eukaryota; kingdom Metazoa; phylum Chordata; class Mammalia; order Afrosoricida; family Tenrecidae; genus Nesogale; species Nesogale talazaci. The sequence goes on along the minus strand of PVJH01001016.1, from coordinate 108,058 downwards.
CCCAAGGGAATGGACAACCAACAAGGGGTTGGGGGAGACATTGTACAGTGCAAGTCATGAAAAAATAATAATTTGTAAATTATCAATGGTTCACGAGGGAGGGTGAGGAGAGGAAGGGGAAAAATGAGCAGATACCAAGGGTTCAGGTAGAAAGAAAAGAATTTGAGAATGATGATGGCAACATATGTACAGATGTATTTGAGACAATGGATATATGGACTATGAAAAGAGTTGTACAAGCCCGTGATAAAATGATTTAAAAAAACAAACACAATAAAAAACCCCAAACATATAAACAATAGAAAACAAAACAAATTACCTGCTACAGAATCTACTTGGACTCATTGTAGCACTGTAAAACAGTATGGCATTGCCGCCTCAAAGTTTCAGACTGAATCTGGGAGCAGCACACTTCATCTCTTTCCCAAGGAATGAGTGATGGATTACACTTGGTTAGTCACTCAGGCGATAATCCACAATATTAGGGAGTAAAATAAGTGTTTCAGTGGCAAAAGTTTATGATCATAACACTAGCAATCAAGAAATTAAAGGAGGTATGGTAAACTTAACAGCTAATAAGTCAAACAGAACCCATAGCCACTCCGTCGACAGCAGAAAGAACCATTGCGTGGTTGGTTTTGCGCCATCCTCCCAATTGTTCCTAACTCGGAGCCATTGTTGCAGCCCCAGTGTCAATCCATCTTCGTGAGGGTCTTTTATCCCCCCGCTGGCTCCTCCACTTTACTAAACCCAATTTCCTACTCCAAGGACTGGTATCTTCTGACATGTCCCAAAATGTAAAATGGTACTTTCAAAATTTTTTCCAGCACCACCACAATTAGTCTTCTTTATTCACTGTTCAGCTTTCTCATGCACATGAGGTGATTGGAAGGAAATACCATGTCTTGCATCAGGACCCCTTCCGTCCTCAAAGCAACACCTTTGCTTTTCAATCGTGTACAAAGGTCTTGTGCAGAATATTTATCTAATGTTCTACATCTTTTGATCTCTTGACTGCTGCTCCCACGAGCTTTAATTGTCGAGCCAAGCAAGACAAAATCTTTGACAGCTTCAATTCTTCCTCTGCTTATCCTGATGTTAACTCGTGAGCCCATTGTGAGGGGTTTGCTGCTCTTTTATTGAGTTGTAATCCATACTGAAGACTGCAACCCTTGATCTTTATTAGAAGGTGCTTCAAGTCCTCCAGGCTTTCAGCAATCAAGCCTGTATCAGCTGCCTACTGCAGGTGGTTAGTAAGCTCTTCTCCAGTCCCGATGCCACGTGCTGCCTCATGTAATCCCGATTCTCTGTTGACTTGCTCAGCAAACAAATTGAATTAGTATGGTGAGAGTTCATAACCATGATGTATCCCTTCCCTGAAAATGATGGGATAGAGGAAAAGGGAAGCCCTGTGACTTTGGGACTGAGATAGGCCGTTTTCCTTGTCCACAATGGCGGGAGTCTGGAGATCAGAGACTTGGTTGCAATCTGTAGACCAAGTACAGTATCCTTACTCTTTACTGATTCAGACATGTCATAACCTGAAAACTTCTACAATAAACCCACATGATAATGTGCTTTTTTTTCTGAGAGTTCTGTGTGGTCGTTGAAATAAATGATCAAACCAATCATAGAAGTAGGGTGCCATATGGGGAATAATGTGTGTCAGGATATGGTAAAGATGGATGCAGTTTGGAGGCACATTAGACTCCTGCCTTATGGCAATATGAAAACCAGTGAATGATAGATATGCCCTCCCATTACTGTTTATTGCTACACTAAACTTAAGGTCAGCAAACAAAAGGTAGACAACAGAGATGGACCAACAGGGTGGCTGCCATAACAAGCTCAAAGATAACCACCCTTGTAAATAAAGACCCTGCAGCACAGGGCAGTTATGTGTACTTTGCAGAGGGTATCTATGTGTAAAAATGAGGATTGCTATCAGTAAAAATCATCTCCATGGCACTTAAAATGATAATTTGCTATCTCTATAATGTATTGTATATTTCTCTATATAATCTCTCATATATATAATTTCTATCATCTCTAATATATTTGTTATCTCTAATATATTTGTTGTCATTAGAAAGATTGGCAAAATAGTTATAAGCACAGCCACCACCCCATCACTGATACTAGTCAGGGTTGCTGTGAGATGGAATCAAAAGGATAGCAGTGGATTTGGAATTTCTATGATGGTATGTCGGGTCAGTGTTGCCCCAACATTTAAATCTGAATACCTGAAGGTGCTACAGCTTCTAGTCTCTAGTGACATCCCCTCTTCCACAGATGCTCTGCTCTTTCCGTTTCTATGGGAACTAGCTTCAGAGCTCAGTGCTGTCTCTGATTTGCTGAACATTTGGGGAAATAGGTATGTCATGATTTCAGCCTCTATTGTGTTAATTATACTTTTTAGTTTTTAATGGCACAGTCTTTAAATGCAATAAAAGGCACATATTCTGTTCAACAGTGAAAGTGACAAATATTCATTAGCAAGTGAGGGTGTTTGCTTATATTAGTATGGTGACCATTTTGTGAAAAATCTATAGAATTTGAATTATTTGGAAATAAAGTAGACAGGCATTTTCTTTGACCTGGATGTGAAGGAAGGAGTGGGAAGGGGAAATAGAGCAAGACTCTAGGTTTAGATGCTGAGCAACTAAATAGATGGTGAAGAATTTAACTGCTTTGGGTGAACAGGGAAGAATGTAGATAAGAATTTAGCCAGAAAATTAATGATATGATTTTGGTCTTTTATATCTAGATAAGTAAGATATACTTTTAAATATAAGTCTGAGATAAGCAACAAACATTTAAATAGTGCTGCCAAATTTAATTAATTGTCAGGCACAGGGACAAAGTAAGGGCTGGCTCTATTAACACGGGTCTCAAAGGTTTCTTTTCCCATAAGGTATGTTATTGCAACCATGCTAAGATTCCAACATTTTGCTTTAACACTATTAATCATCTTTCTCCATAATAATGTGACATATAGACATAAAATGGTATGCAGGAAAAAGTGAAATTTTACCTGCTAGATTTCATGGCACCCATTTGAATGACAAAGCTTAGCATACCAGTCTTATGATAAGACCAGCCTAGTGCATAAATCGTTAATGTCTGATTTTTTAAAGGATTATGTTTTAAACCTGGAAATACTGCTATAGAATACCTAGGGGAATATTGTAGAATGACAGACCAAAGGTAGGAGCTAGACTTTCATATACTACCTCCAGCCTTCAACTTATATGAGCAATATTGTGAGCAGAAAAGACTTATCAAGGGAGGCCACCACAGGAATAATACTTTGGACATATTGAATTTTAGGTGCCAATTATAAATCCAAGTGGCAATACAAAGTAGTCAGCCTGATGTATGAGTTTGAGGTTCGGGGGATAGGTGAGGATATAAATTTGGAGTTGTCAGTATCTACATGGGATTTATAGTCATGAAACTACATGAGCTCACTAAAGTTTCTGAGGCAAAAATCTTTGGTGTCATCTTTGACTTCTTGTCTCACACTTCATAAGAAGGCATAAGGAACTATTGAACTTACCTTTAAAATGTTTCCAGGATCCAACTATATCTTATCAGCTCCAACTCTAGCATGGATTATCATTCCTCACCCTAATTATTATAATAAACTTTAAATTGTACTGCTTCAATTCTGACTCCCGCTATAATATATGGCGATGTTATGACAATCTTTTATGGAATACACAATAGCTATCCCTTTATAATTCTCACCTCAGACTTTCTCTCATACTACAGTACTTATTCACATTCACTTGGCTCTTTCTTCAATAACATCTCTTTTGATCTTTTAAACAGCCCTGGGAGTACAGTGGTTAGGAGTTGGGCTGTTGCACTACAAGGTCAACAGTTCGAAACCACCGTCCTCTCAGTGGGAGAAAGATGGGGCTTTTCACTCCTGTAATAGCTACAGTCTTAGAAAACCACAAGGCAGGTGTATCCTGTTCTGTAGGGTCGCCATCAGCTGAATTCAACTCGATGGCAGTAGGTTTGGTTTGGGGCTTGCCAGATTCTTGAACAAAGCAGTCAAGATCATGCCCATGTCATTTGCATATTCTTTTCCTTCCAGAGTGTTAATTTCTCAAGATAAATATGCTTCTCTCTCTTTTGATGTTTTACTTAAATGTTATCTTCATGATGAAACTGTTCTTTGTTATGTACTTTTAAAATAGCAGCCTGCCTACACCTCATCTCTATCCCTGCTTTCTACTTCATCTTCCTCCAAAGCACATATCAGGATCTGACAAATATGTGCTTTGCTTATTGATTGCATCTCTACAACATCTCTTATTGCTCTATTCATTGCTAGGATGTTGGCAACTAAAACAATGCTTGGCCTTTGTAGGAATCCAGTAATACCCACTAAATTCATGAATGTGTTTATGAATTAATGGGGCATAGTGATTACCACACTTTTGTTTGCATCCACGTGGGATATTTGTGGAGAACAGGTAACTTTTCTTATATATCTAGGATATTCTAGTATTTTACAGTTTCTGTTTGTTTCATATAAGCTACTCTATTAAGTCTATGATATTCTCTTCATTTTGTCAATGAAGGTACTGAAATTCAGAGAGAAAAAGCAATTAGTTCACAGTCAAATTGTGATTTCAGTCTCCCTTCTTACATGTAACATTTCTGATTTTTTAAGTGATAATGTGAATCACCCTTTATTTTTTCATTGCAAAAATAGAATTAGAAAAATTTGTTTACTCTTGGGGGGAGAAAGGGTAAATAATATGAAGATAAATATCATTAGTAAAAAGAAGAGGCGTCCAAGAAGACATTCTCATTCTGAAGCCCCAGTGTTACTATGTCCCATCTTTGGCAGTCATTACTGGCCTTTTCTTTGGGTAGCACAAAAGGTTAAACTCACTGCTTGAATCAAATCAGAGAGTCATTGGAAGGAAAACTTTCCATCTATTTGTGAAAGAACTTACCCATGGAAGCCTTTATGGAAGACAGCTGTGCTCTGATGCTCATGATGTCACCATGGTCCGAATCAGGGCAAAAGCAATGCGTGTAGTGCAGGTGCTCTCCTCTGTCTAGATGCCCCTTGCCTTAGGGTTTGTTTATTTCCCATTTCTTGAGTCTTCCTTTTTTCCCAACTAAGTATTTTCTCAGTTTGAATAGCAAGTTCATTCCTACCTTCTGATTTCACACAAGCAATATTCTCCCCCAATGTTCTGAAATATTAAATTATGTATGTTTCCTTAATTTCTACATTTTAAATCTCTTTCTTCTAAGATTGCCTCCAACTCCCCTGGCCCCGCACCTCAGACCCATCACCACTGTCTCCTCCACTTCCTCACCCACCCTCTCTGGCTCCTAGTTTTAAAGTCATACATTTTTGTTTGCTTCTCATGACTTGTGCATTTATATTCAAGTATAGGTAGACGCATTGGTGCCTGAGTGGTGCTTAGCAACCACCTAGTCATTTCTGTGGGCAATCCATTTTCAACTCTGCATCCATTCTATGTCTTCTCGCTGCTCCCTCCATTTTCCTTATCAAGGATCCATCAGCCAGTCTCCTACCTGACTGCTGCTTGCTGCAAGCAGAATATTGTAAAGAGGCTTGAAATCTCCTCATTGATTTGTTGAATATTGTAATCCCTCTTCCTTCAATACAGCACATTAACTCTCTTGCAGGTGAGCCTCTCGTTCTGGCTAATTGTTTCATCTACGAACAGGGCATGATCGATGTCACCAATCTTCAATCTTAAAACTCCAACCCTTTGAAAAATACATCTTTCAAATTCCTGAGACTTTTTGGTATTCAATGGTGAAATCAAACCAATTCTTTCCATTTTCTCTCGAGGCAGACAGATCATGTACAACTTTCTGTGTTAAGCCATTAGCTACTAAGCACGACATAGGATATTGATTAGCTGTCCCAAGTTTGGATTCTAACTACCTTGGTTGAGACCCTTACTATGCTTACTTAGTGCACTTACTAAGTGCACAACTTTCAATCTTAAAGTGCTTTAATTATTTTAACTCCAAGTATCCACATACTGTGGACAACAATATTTCTTACACAATAGGGCTATTGTAATGATCGTAGAACTTAAAAAATATCTACCAAACCATAGATATTCATAGGTAGGTCTTTGGATTTATTATGCATTTTCAGTCTAGGCAAATTCTGCTCACATTCCCCCAGTTTCTGCTGGCCTCCAATTTTGTTATCTTTATTGAGATAACAAGTTGTTCCTATTATCTTAGTGCTAATTTTGTAATATCAATAGGATAAAGTAGAGGTAAGTACACTTAGTTAATCACTTAAGGAACTATAATTCAATATTGGAATGCTTTAAAATCTGTTCCTCTTGTTATGTATCAGTTTCATAATTGAATACCCATTTTGGTAATTTTCCTAACATTCTAGAAATTAAGCCTCAGGGTGCTGCTAGGAGAATGCCTTTCTTGCTAGCCCTCCCTCCAAAGACTGATGTCCTTCTATGCTGACAAGCCTCTCTGACTGTAATTATCTGCTTCAAAGGCTCCCCCAAGCTCCCACCGCTTAGTTCCTCTCATTCTCCTTCATTCCAGGAGATATTTCACTTTCATATGTTGTTATTTCCAGTGTCTACCATTTGTCTATGAGGTCTAATCATACATTTATTTTTGTTGGATGGGAAATTTTGCTTCTTATTGTGAAATTTTTCTTAGATCCTTTTTAGGTTCCAACTGACTCCTGTGTTGGTCTGTTCAAAAATATGGTTTTAGTTTCAGTTCTGAATAGTGATAGGGGTAGTAAAGATGATGAGATGATGCCGGTTTTTCATTCCTAAATATATTTTAAGGCCTATTGGCAAAATATGCTTTTCCAAATTAAAACAAAATGCCATCTCTTTCAAATCCGGGAAGCAATTCTATAGGTTCAAGTTCATAAAGAAAGAAGATCATTTACTACTTCATGTTGGATCTGCTCAATTAGAAAGGTTTTGATGTTCTCAACAGAGAATACAATAAAGTAACTCAGGTGTTTTTAAAATACATTCTTCTATGTCATTTAGGATCATCTTGGCATGGAAAAGGTGCTTTTATTTTTGGTTTGTCCATATTTAAGGTGATTGATTTACTTATGATTTTCTTTAATATAATATCCCAGCATAAGAAATATCTCAAATCTCAAGACCTGGATATTGAAGTCATTTTAATTTAGTCAATGCTTTTCTTTTTAAAAATGCTATAATTTCAAACACTATAGTAGTGACTTTGGTCTTTAGTTTTTCCTGTTTTGGAAGAGCTAATATTGTGACATTAAACAAGTGTGGCTTTTCTAAGTGCTCTCCTTCTCTGGGACTATGTGGCATACTAAGCCAGTTACAAAATTATACTTGACTGAATTAGCTCCAGTACTCTGTCAAAATGACAATGAGTTCTCTGCAAATTTGTAAAGAATGGTAAATAGAAGGAAACACCTTTAATTGGTCTTCACTTTTAAGTCTCTGAAAAGATAAGTTAAGAGTCATAAATGTTCTTCCTGTTTAGCAGATTTATTTGAAAGCCATAAATTATGTGTTCAGATTTAGCATGCTTCCCTATTTAGAGCATGATAACCTTGAAGGCACTGAAAGCTGAAAACCAGCCTATTATGAGTTTCATAGATTTATTCTTTGAAACCACGTGCTCCCAGTTCTAACGCAGGGTGTGCTGATCAATGACCTAGAGGTCAGCTCGGATGTTCAGCTCTAGCACTTTCAGACCATGGTAAGGAACTGTTTGTTTTTCTAACATGTAATGAAGAATCTAGATTTTTGATTACGTTCCAACAATAAGTTCCGTCTGAGGCTCCATATGACACCCTTGGCTAGAGCAGAGTGCTTGCCTTTGGGTGGCTGCTTTCCAGGACCCTGCATGCCTCATTCAGCTGCCATTGTGGACCTCTTGATATTTCAATGTGTAAACTCTGCTTTAGGTCCAGATCAGCTATTATCCTCTAGCACGATGCTCTTTATGAAAATGTGAGTCTTACTATCCGAAGTAGAACTTCAGGTGGATTTCAATACCCCTCATTCCCCCATTCCAGTGGTCCTGCCCTGTCATATCCAGCATATGCAACCCTAATAAAGCAAACCTCAATCCACTGTTTTGTTTTTCCCCATTATTTTTGAGGTTAGTGAGCAAGTAGAGACGAATTAGCACAAGATTATTGTATCTTTGCAAAAGGGGGGAAACAAGTCTTCTATTTTGTTTTTAGGCAGACCAACCTTACTCATTTGGTTTCCATTGTCAACCAACATAGCGCTTTCATAAAGATTTTTCTAATGAAGTCGTTTGAAAAAGTTGAAATACAAAATCTTATTTGTTTATTTATTTTTTACCAAGGCTTCAAGGGGAAATAAATGTTTTGAAAATGATGACAGTAACACATGTAGAAATGTGCTGGACATGGATGGATACAGACTATGATAAGAGTGGTATTAGCTGCCCCCCAAAAAATGATTTTTAAAATGAATAAATAAAAGTGAGGGGGGAAATCAAACCAAAGTCTTATTTAATAAAAGTGAATTTTATAAGTGAGTAAATCTCAGTAGTATGAATGACCCATATCCTGATGGTTCCTGCTTCCTTTTTAAAAACGGGCACTCCACAGAGGCATTTGAAAACCAAATTCATCAAGTAAATTTCATTTTGTCATGTGTGGATATTTATAAATAGCATAACTAGAACAGGAGAGAATAGGGATTGCCTCCTTTAATTGATACACCTCCTTTAGAAGTGTCTCTAATGCATGGGTATTTGTGATGAAGTTGCCTGTGTAAGACCATCACAGCCCTGACAACATAGGTGCTTTAATACGAAGGTTTGAGACAGGCTTGTCGGAGAAGCTCTGCCTGTGCTTTGCTGACAGATGTTTCTGCACAAAAGCTTGCTATTGATTTGGCACCAGTAGGAGCACCTGTAAATGGGCAAGATACTGTTCTGTGCAGGATAACTTAGTAGAGCTATTTAGAAAGAAGAGAATTAAGTTGAGTGTTCTTTGGTGATTAATCTATTAATGCTTTCAGGAGGAAAAGCTTAGTATTCAGATGTCTATAGAGACATTGGGCAGAGTTCCTTATGTTCTCTAGGCAGGGGAGCTAGGCCAGAGATTTACAAGATCCTTTAGCTTGTCAGCTGCGCAGCATGACAATGATTTGCAAGCCAGAGCTATTCCTGCAGCAAATGTTTGAGACTGCTGACAAAAAGCAGTCTGTGCTGTGTCGATTGTGTGTTATTGTGGGTGACTCTGGATCTGTTTTGCCCAAGATCTTATGCACAAATGTTGGAGAAAATGTCTGAAGAGAGTAAAACTAGCTGATTCTGTATGGAACTCAAGATCAGAAAATTGGTTATATAAAGGTGATTCAATTTTTTTTTTGTTGCTAGCTTTGTTGTTTGTTAGTTCCAGGCAGGCGCCTCAGCCTCTTCATATGAAAATCAACAAACGGGCAGCTCAACTCCCTGCCTGGGTCAAACTGCTAATGAGCCGAGCGCTCCCTGATTCTCTACGACTTGCCAGTAGTGGGGGAAAAGCTATACTGCACAGGTTTTCCATTTTAATATACCTCCCACACTCCCAACTTCATATTTCATAGATCGGGGGTTGACAAGCAACGTTGTCTGAAAATGGGGCCCGCGAGTCACATATTATCTGTCAAAGTAATGACTCCCTTTGGGGAGGAAAGAAATGGTTCAGCCTACATCTAAACTCACTGCAGGTTTCAGCCCGACTGCGACCCACCATTGGCGAGACCAGCTCTAAATGCTAGCATCTCACCGATACAAGAGAGAATGGAGGTGATCCGACGTTGTGTGAGCCCTTCCTCTTTCAGAAGGCCTGGATGTGACAAAAAGAAAAAAGACAACCGTTTTCTGTTAAATCTGGATCCTTATTGGCACAGCCTGACTCCCATTCTGTCAACATGTGAGCAGTGTGATGAATCTTTCTGCAGGAATCAAGAGGCTTCTGGATTACCCAGGGACAATTCGCTGTGTGTTGCATGGACACAGTTTTCAATATTTCTGTAGGTTGGCTCTGACTGTTTACCTGCTACCTAGCTTTTAAAATCTACACTTAAAAGTGAAACCTAAAACTAAATTTAAAAGTGAAAATAGTGATTAACCTTTGGTCAGCTCATGGACATGCAACACATATGAGGAAAGTTATGGATTAAATTCACTGGCTTGTTATTATACACCCTTGATTTATATACCTTCATTTTGATGTGAGCTTCCATCCTTCTCGGGGCTCACATCGTCTCAAGGGCAAAGTGTTGGATTTTACACCATAAACATAGCTCCCTCTGAGCTTCATCTAAACCCTACTCCAGGGATTAATTTATCTGCTCCATCCCTGCTGGTATTTTCCATATCCACTTTTGATTCTGAGACACCTGAATCTTCACTCTTTATAATACATTCTGTCACATTTTTTCCTGTTTGTTACTTTACATCCTGTCTCCGTCTTACATATTTTGGACACTTTGTCAGGAGAGACCAGTCCCTAGCAGAAGACATCCTGTTCCATAAAGTAGAGGGGCAGTGAAAGAGAAGAATGCCCTTAGGGCATGGTAATTCCTCTCAGCTGCATTGCCCTTGATTGAGGCCCTCCACCAAGCATCCTATGTTCTTCTCACCATCAATTTTAGATCACATATTCTTCCCTTGTCCCTGGGTTTGTTGACACCTCCCTCTTCTACCCCCCCCATCTCTCCCTTTCCCATGTACCCCGGAACTGACAGCACCATTGTTCTCTCCTTTAGATTGTTCATCCCATCAATTGTGTCCAGATAGACATGACTAGATGATGATACATGCATAAACAAACCAGAGCAAAACAGAACCAAAATAAGAAGCCAAAAAGTAAATCAACAAGAGCTAGTGCAAGAAAATGAAAAAAGAAAAACCAAGAGAAAAATTTGAAAAGCCTTCAAATAGTTCCAGGTCTGTCCATTGACCTTTATGTATGAGTGTTTTCCAAATGAGACTGCTGGAGCATCATCCCTTTGTTCCCAACTTTGGCAGTCCTTGGGGATGTGGGATCACATCAGGTACATCGCCCATACCATGTCCCCAGTACTGTCCCCCTTAGTGCTATGTGCTAGTGAGGGAAATGTTGTTGTGTCTTGTGATGGGCCTGGGGCTATGAATGTCTCTGTGTATAGGCTGCTCCGAGCTGGAATATTGTCCTCGGGGCTTGGTGGGAGAGTATGTTCAACTCTCACCTCCCCTATTTGTTTGCTCCTGATCAGATGCCCCTACTTCTGAACTACTGCTTCAGTGCAGTCCTCTGAAGTGCATTCCTCTGGGGTGAAAGGTGCCCATGTAATTGAAACTGGGGGCCATCCCTGCTGACTTCTATATCAGTTCCCTGCTTCAAGTCTGTATGTTGCATTCACATCTTGGTGCATTGGATTGAAGTCTGGTCCCTTTCTCCCTCTTCTAGTCTCCATCTTGCCCAGCATCCCCTGATTGATTTTAACTGTATTTTTAAGTGTATCCAGTTGTGAAGATGCTATCAGTCTGAGCGATAGTTTGTTCTGCTACACATAAGGCTGCTATGAGTCAGAACTGCCTTGATGGAATCTAGACAACAGCAACTCGCATAGTCACTCTGCTGATTTAAGACATCATAGCACATCTCTGTTGAGCTCTTGTCATTTATAGATTGAATTCTGCCTTGTTCTTAGTTCACTCCTTTAACTTCTGACTGCATTCATTTTACTGTTTTCTGTAAAGACTGATTCTGAAGTTAAGCTAACACTTTCATTTTTTACATACAACTATCTTGTTGAAATTATACACAAGTTTTCTGTAGGCTTCAGAAAGCCTAAATCAGCATTGCTCTTCCATTTTTATTTCTTTAATTCTTCTTCCCTTTAACTTTTAAAATGATAATGGTTGTTCTTTAAAGACCAAGAACAAACATGCACTGAATGAATGAATAAAGTTAACAAGAAGCTTATAAATCAATATATGAATAAGCTACATCCTGCTTACAAATAATTTAGGCAAATCTGGACTGCACTTACCCACCTCATCTACCAGCAGTTGTAGTGCTATCTTTGCTAATTTGTTCATTCTGTCCAATTTATCCTAGTAATTATCCAAGACAAGATCTTCAAATAAGAAGGAGGTCTGCTCTTCAAAAATGACCAATTTTTAAGGAGATAAGACTATCTCTCTACTATAAAACTTTTAGTATCCAGATATTGGACAGAGATGATTTTTTGCTATTATTGTAGAATTTGGAAGGATGATATTTGCTCTCACTTCTCTGGGACATTAAACAGAGGTTTGCTTACCTGTTGCCTACATAGGAATAACTTCCTTTCAAACATACACATATATTTATGGATGAGGATGGATTTCAGATAATATTAGGAGAAATTATCTAAGTGTTGATCTGTTTTCCATTGGAGGCATTCACAGAAGGATCACAGCTGTCCAAGGTGGAATACACATCTCAGTGGTATCATAATGACCATTAATAGGGAAGATTGTGTTGGTGCTTGAAGGATGAGCAGAAACTTTAGGCAAATGAGGGATGGGCATTTCCAAGAAAGAGGCTAATATATCATGCAAAGCATGGACCTTGGATTGTGACTTGATTATTAGCTGGAGGAAGACTGAGGAAGAACCAATGTACTTGAATTGTGGTGCTGGAGAATATTGAAAGTACCATGGACTGCTAAAAGGAAAAAAAAAAAACCCAAACCATCTGTCTTGGAAGAAGTAAGGCCAGCATGCTCTGTAGAGGCATGAATGGTGAGATTTGTCTTACATGTGTTGAACATTTTTTAATGAGAGAAGAGCCCCTGGAGAAGGACATCTTGTTTAGTAAGGGGCATTGGAAAAAAGAAGGAACTCAAAACAGTAGCTGCAACAAAGGACTCAGATATAGGGGCAATTCTGAGAAGGGTGCAAGACTTGGCCATATTTTGTTCTTTTGTGCATAAGGTCACTGTGGGCCAGAGCTAGCTCGATGGCATCTAACAGCAATGGCAATATAAGGTGGAAATATGCAGTTCCAATGCATGCATGTGGGCTCCATAAAAAACGGCCCAACAAATGGCGGCTGTAACATCGATAGCTCCCAAATCAGGGGTTCTCAAACTATGGCCTGCAGGCGCCACATGTGGCCCACTGAGGACATTTATCCAACCCTCCAGGTGGTTTTGCCACCACTGCCTTTCCTGCTTAGTAGCCAACTCCTCAGGGCAACAGTGTGCATGGCATGTGTGGAATGTGCACCCACTCTCCAACTCCCCTCCTTCTCTCTGTCTCTCCCCTCCTCCTCTCAGTCTCAAGTGGGAACTGAAGAGTCATGAGCTTGTTTGTGCAGAGCCTGAGGACCAAGATAAGAACAAGTTAGCATTTTTTTTGAAGTTAGGAGGGCTATTTATTTTATTTTTTACTTTGCAGTTAGTAGGGTCTTTTTTTGCGGTTAAGGGGGATTTTTTTTTCTGGTTATGAGGTCTTTTTCTGCAATTAGGAGGTGCCTTTTTTTGAAGTTAGGAGAGCCTATTTTTTAAAGTTGTTTAATTGGTTAGGGGTGGTGTCTAGGGGGTTTGCATCCCAGTGCTCAGTGGTAATGATAATTGTAAGTGCTCTGTGTTATGCAAAGGGTCAGTGCTCAGTGTAATTACCTGGGGGCCCCAAACTGGTAATCTGCCTAGGGCCCAATGGGAACTTAATCCGGGTCTGCAGGAAACCCAATTTAATAGCCAGTAAGTGCATTTATATTCTGATTGCTATTCAGTTGTGTATGATGCATGTGTTGTGCAGTGTAAACCCAGGTTCACACTGTTTAGATCTCTGAGCAGTGTGAGTTCAGCCATATACTTGTATGGTTGAACTCAAATTACATTCGGAAGGAAAAAAAACCCTAAGTGTCTTCTTTTTTCCTGCAGTGGAATCTGATCGCCTGGGTCTTCTCAAAGATCATAGATCTCAGTGCGGTTTGCACAGGGTAGTGTGAAATGGAGAGATGGTGGAGGAACTGGCTCTGTAATCATGTGAACCTGAGGTAAAAGCGGAGTTCCACCAGTATGGGCACTGGTGAGGCTGAAATGATGTGGACTGGCAAGGCTGCATTGATGGATACAGATCAGACTGCACTGATGGCACTCATCAGACTGCTCTGATGGGCAGTGCAGTCTATATGTCTCTATGTGGGCAAAGCTATTGCTGGTGTGTGTGTGTGTGTGTATGTATATGTGTATATATATATATACATATATATATATTTGTGATTCCTAGGAAACAATGATATCAAGAAAGAGAAAAATTTACTCAGAGTGTAGGATAGTCAAAGAACAGTGGGCTTATGATTATTTTTTTATGCAGTACAAGAAACCAGCTGGGTGTTTGATATGCCAGACACTCTTCTATGTTCAAAGAATACAATTTGCATTGCCACTATCAAATTCAACATAAAGATAAATATGATTATTTGGTCAGAGAAGTGAGAAAAGATAAAATATTAAAAGTGAAAAATACATTAGCAACTCAGAAAAATACTTTTGTGAAGCAGAAGCAGCTAAATATTCCATCACTGTGAGCAGTTTTCAAGTTGCCAAGCTAATAGCGTGCACTGGCAGACCATTAGTGGGGGGAGAATTTGTTAAAGAATGTCTTCTTTTGTTGCCAAAGTTCTATGTCCAGAGAAGACCAATTTATTTAGTACAGTGAGTCTTTCAGGACCTACAATTACATGAAGGAGTGAAGAAATGGCAGACAATTTGCTTCAGCATTTGCGTCAGCATCTGCATAAACACTTTCCTATTTTTCCTTGGCATTCAATGAAAGTCATGATGTTTGTGATTCTGCACAGCTTCCCATTTTTATTCGTGGGACAAATGACTATTTCAAAGTCACAGAAGAGCTTGCTTCACTGCAAAGCATCAAAGGAACAACTACAGGAGAGGATATCTATGAAAAAGTTTGCCAAACTGTGAATGGTTTGGAGCTGAACTGGACTAAACTAGCCAGTGTGACAACTGATGGTGCGCCTAGCATGGTGGGGTCAAAGAAAAGAGTAATTGCTCACATTAATCAAGAGATGGACAAACATAACCATTCTCATCCAATAGCCACACTCTGCCTCATCTACCAACAAGCGCTGTGTGGTAAATCACACAAGTGGTACTCTGTTATGAAAATTATGGTATTTTGTATTTAGAGCTAATGCACTAAACCACAAGCAATTTCAGGAATTTCTGTCTGAGCTAAATGTTACCTATGAAGATATTCTATACCACACAGAAGTTTGTTGACTGAGTCAAGGGAGAGTTTTGAAACATTTCTATGACTTACTTCCACATATTATAGCTTTTCTGCTTTCAAAAAACAAAGAAATACCAGAGCTCAGTGATGCAAAATGGAAATGGCACCTTGCCTTTCTGACAGATATAACAGAGCCACTCAACAGTTTCAATGTGCATCTTCAAGGAAAGGGGAAGCTCCTTTGTGCTTTGCAATCACATGTGAATGCATTTGAAGTTGAATTAGGCCTCCTCCTCAAACAAGTGAAGGTGAAAAATTTCTGCCCACAACTCAAAATCTCCCCACAACTCACAGTCTGTTAGTGGAAAAACCGTTGTTTGCATTCCCAAGCAAAACATGTATGGATTTACTGGAAAAGTTTCAAAAGGAGTTTTAATTTAGATTTAAAGTGTTTCATCTCCATGAACAGGGCATGCAGCTTTTGACAATGTGGATACAATTTATCAAATGGAATTGGCTGAACTGCAGAATGGTGACTCCCTGAAAGACTCATTCATTTCTATGCATCTCTTCCCTCTGAGACATGGTTCCTAATCTCAGGAACCATGCATTCAAAATGGCAACCATCTTTGGCAGACTTTTCCCAGAATGAAACATCTGAAATCTCCAACCAGATCTAGACTAACTGATGCACACTTCCATCACTTGTTATGACTAGCAGTGACAAATATGGAACCGGACATTGACTATCTCATTAGCCAAAAGCAGACCTGGCCTATAGTTCCCATTGAAATACTGGTAAGTTTGCTGACTTAAGTTTACTTGTTCTTCATTTTAAATATGGTTTTTGCTCCCATTTTGTATTTTACTTCGAACTAAGAACTATAGTCCGGTCTTCCAACAATCTGTGGGACAGTGAACTCGCCCTCTGTTTAAAAAGTTTGAAGACCTCTGCCCCAAATGCTGTGGATCAGCTCTGTGCTATAACCTGTGAATTACCCATGATTTATTATTAACTCAATTTTACTAAGTTTGGCTTTGTTTGGGAGGAAATAAGGCAACAGGAGCAAGAGAAAGATTTCTAAGTAGTAAGAAGTTGCATGAAATAAAGACTCATTGTTTTAAGCAAGAAAGTCACCTGATAAGATTAGAATCTATAAAGTATCTACCAGTATAGTAGAATCTGCATTAATAATCCTCCATCTATGTACTAAAAGAATTCTTTTATACACCAAACAAAATCCAGCTCACTCCCATTCTGCTTGATAGCGACCACACGTGTCAGTGAGGAACTGCCCCTGTTGCTTTTTGAGATTGCACTTGTTTATGGGAGTAGATAAAAACCCTAACCTTTTTCCTGTGAAGTAGCTGGTGGTTTCAAACTGTTGACTTGGATGTTAGCAGCCCAGACTACCAGGGCTCACACTGCCACAGACAGAGTTATCATTATCAATAAACAGGGTTATTCTTGAGGCCCATTCTTTACTTGAGCACTCACATAAAATCTTGGTAAATACAATAAGTATGTGGTATTGATTTGCCAAATATGAATAAATATGCTAGCGGAAGCAGTTATTTTTGCTTAGGTCCTAACCTCAGTTTTTGTAAGCAAATTGTCTGTGGTTGGTTCTGTTTTTTATGTTTTGTTATGTAATGTATTACATTTCTCAGCTGGAAAAATTCCCCAGTTTATAAGTTAAATAAAAATATAAATGGTTTATGAAACTCACAGAATAAAAAGTATGCTCTGAACCCCCCTTCCTAACTGCTGATGGGCTGACTCACATCCTCTTGGCTTCTTCTCTGGTTTTAGCTCCGGACACAGCCGTCAGCTCTGAGAGGGATGCAAGTCATTGAACAGTGATGGTGTCTTCAGTTAAGGCTGCCTCTCATGCATTTTATTTTCACTCGTGTGGTGTGGAGACGATAAAGTCCCTGAGGACAATTCCCAGGAAGATGAGCCCATGTATAAGCACTGATCCTCCGGTGTTAGACTGAGCATTCTACAGACCCCAAGACAAGTCTCAGATGAGTTCCCACATTCATTGTTTAGTGTTCTGCTATAACATGTCCCATTGTATTGCTCGTTCCTCCTTTCTTCCTGCATGAAATGTACTCTCAGTTTATGGAGTACAGCTTTTCATCATATACTTCACTGTGAAAGATAAAGGTTCCTCCCTCAATCAAACTCTTTCACCCCCACTGAAGGCAAGGAACCCTGGCATGGGAAAGGAAGTGGTGGTGGGAGTTGAAATCATTTAGAGGCAAGATCTTTTTGAAGGCTATTAACATAGTCAGAAAATGAAGTACTTTGGGTCCTGCTTAATGTATTGCCAACTGTAATGAAGAACGCCAGGTCTTACAGATAAATTGTGGTTTATAACTCTATAAAGCTTTTCTGTATTTGAAAAAAAAATACTTAAAACTGGCTGCTTAATTTATTTTTTTTAAAGAATTTGCTTTTCTTTGTCATCTTTTTCTCTTTAAATGGTATCCAAAGTAAAGCCTGGACAAGTGGCTATCTTTGTACAAAGAAGGGAAGTTGTATACTGATTGGGAAGGGCATAGGTCAAGTCAGATTAATATCTTCATAAGGGGGATAGAAAGGATTTTCCTTTTATAAATGAGGAAATGGATAGGCAATGTGCAGAGCTTTTTAAGCTTAAATACTGAGTGCATAACCTGAAAAGGACATTTTACAAATACAGAAAACCACATTACACACACATATCCACACACAGACACTCATTTCTCATTTGACCCATTATGCTATTTGCCATGGTAAGTGTTTTGTTGAACTGCATAATTGTAAATTGTAAATTTGAAGAGAGGGGAGTGAATTATACCAACTACCTTACTCAAATTCTGACATTCTGATTCAAATGAGAAACAGCACAAGGAACTGGCACACGGAGGCCAAACTATTTCCTTGCTTTCTGATAAAGCTGAATTTGATGAATGGGAGCTTGTTAATTCAACCCCAGAACTAAAAAGGCTCACTCAATCCATAACCCTGGCTGAACCCCAGCTGACTGCTTTGAGAAATGAAATAAGAAGGGACCGGACATCACATGCCAAGTTTTTCCTTCTAAAATCTCTAATTAGAGTAAATCACTCTTTGTACAAAGGAGTGTGTGCGAAAGCGGGGAGGGGTCATGAGGCCTATCCTAAATGGGAGGGAAACATGAGTAACACTGAATAAATGACACCACCCCTCCCGGACAATGCGATGGGTCATTAGTCCATCCCCTGAAGAACATGGTGGGAGGGATTGCCATGCTTCTACCAAATCGAGAGAGAGAATGAACAAGACAGAATGTTCCTTGCCTCCTCCTGCTGAATAGAACCTGGAAAAAGTGATATATCTCCTGTGCAACATACTATAGTTACTCATTTTTCATAGACTTTATTAGATGATGGTGAAGTGTGAATCACTTTATATGACTAAATAAAAAACTGAAGACATGAACTCTATGGACATAGCTGCTGCTTGTTACTGAATTATGTAATTAGGAGAGAAAATATATCTGGCTGGAAGTGATTCTCTACCAGCAGGAATCTTCTATTTAGGGAAATATTTACCACACACTTCAAGCGTTTGTAGCCTGCTCACCCCAAAGTGGAATAGATGCTTCTCTCACTTTGATCTGAATCTTCTTCTATCTTGTTTGAAGAACAATAATTTATCAGCTATTCACTCTTTCCTTTTGACAAATAGATACCTTTAAATTTTTCCTACTGTCAGTGAATAAGTAATACAAACAATGCATACAAATATATACCTATAGAAATTAGTGTTCCAGTATGATTATCTATATAACCATTAACAATCCTTTCTTTTGTTCCTCATAGGGGCACTTAAAACATTTTTTTTTAAAAAAGGAGAAATCAAATATCACACTTTCTAGTGCTTAGTTCCCTAAATGTTCCATGCGGTGCCTCATCTCTGTACAAGTAATTTCTTCTCTGTGAAAAGTCTTCTTTACAGAGTCCTAACTTTTAAAATAAAACTCAGAGTATGCTTCATCTCCAACTTGTCTTCCCTTTGTCAGCTCCTGTATCTCTCAGAACTCCTTGGCTCTCTCCACAGCAGTATGAGACATACTTAATTTGGGTATTGCTTGTGTATCTCTCTAGGATGTGAGATCCTTAATTGTGCATAGACCGTTCCTTCTCATAACAGACCCATAGTGAACACAAAATGTTTTGAGAGTAACTGAAGAGAAAATTGCAAAACATATGCTTCAAGACAATTGTATGTAAAATTTATCATGTGAGGGAGTACCAAAAAAAGTCCTGAAATTTTTCTTCCAAAGCCATCTTTGCAGAACCTCTAAATCAGTAGTTCTCAACCTGTGAGTCATGGCCCCCCTTGCGAGTCATATGACCCTTTCACAGAGGTCGCATAAGACTATTGGAAAACACATATTCCCAGTGGTTTTTGAAATTGAGGCACCGCTCCTTTATCCGTCGCCTGGCCGGTCCACCCACAGGCAGATACACCCACATATGAGTACCCAGCATGACGACTGTTACCTAGGCTACACCATGCTTCTAGAAAGAATTTAAATTACTTGTAATTAGAAATAAATATTTCATAATATATATAATGACATTGTTTTGTGATTAATCACTCTGCTTTAGTTATGCTCAATTTGTAACATTGAAAATATACCCTGCATAAGAGATATTTACATTAAGAATCATAACAGTAGTGCAATTACAGTTATGAAGTAGCAAAGAGAATAATGTTAGGGTTGGGGGTCACCACAAGACACAACATTAGGAACTGTGTGAAAGTGTCATAGCATGAGAAAGGTTGAGAACTACTCTTCTAAATGGAAATCTGGATCTGCAGTCTGATCCAGTGGAATGAATGTTTTTTACTTTTTTTTTAACACTAACCCTAAGCCTAACCAGTGGAATGAATTCTAAATGCATTACGCAGCGACATTTTTCCCCATGTAGGAAGTTGACCTATGTAAAGAACAATGTGATCAGTCAACATTCCACCTTTCTTGCAAGGAGACAGCCTCTAATACACTTGAACTTTTCTCCTGGTTTTTGTCTTTGTAAGCTGTGTTCAACATCACAATAGGATGTGATGATGTGGCATTTTTCCTGAGCAGCAAACAAAATTTCACAGTTCATGCTGTTCTCTTAAATCGGCCATCACAAAATTCGAGGTTTGAGCAAAATTACTTTTATGACAAAAGTAACTACGGCCAGAGAGGACTTTCCCAGCTGGTGCCAGGGAGTGCACTAACTCACAGAGTGTTAGATGAGCCGGATGCTCATCTGGAGGGGAAACTGTGTATATGGAGCTTTGCCCTGCCTTGTGCAATGCCATTTCTGGGGAGCGCCCCCTCATCTATACTCCACAGAGATGGATGCAGATAAAACTTAAAGCCCCCAAACCAGGTTCGTTGCCACGGAGTTGATCCAGACTCACAGCGACTCTCTAGAAGAGGATGAAGCTCTCTCTGTGAGGTTTCCTGAAAGTGTGCTTCTCTGTGTGGAAGGAGGAAACATTCACTTGACTAAAATCTGATCGAGCTCTTAACAATTGTCAGAATGGTGTTCTTATATTTCAACTGAAATAAAGGAGAAACAAAGGATCCTTCATTTGGGAGTAGAGAATCAACTTGACTCCATGTGTACATAATGTGTGATACGCACTTAGAATGCTCATAAAAGACAGGAGAGAGTGAAAGCAAATGTATTCAAAGAAAGACTGCAGCTATTGTTTCCTTCAGAAAAAGAGAAAGTATGGGAAGATTTGAGGCATATAAAATTAAAAGACAAGAGGACTAGGAGTCAAGGAAAAAAGAATCTTAGGATCCAGTAAAAATAATGTAATGGCTTGTATTAATCCAGATAGACTAGAGAAACAAATCCATAGACACACATATGTATATAAGGGTAAGGTTTATATACAAAAGGATTGGAAATTGAAAAAACATCGCAACCTAGGCCAGTTCAAAGTCATAAGTCCGATATTAGCCCATATGGCCTATATCAGTCTATAAAGTCTCCTTTGGACTCACGAAGTCATGGGCCAGTGGGTGCAGAGTCCTGGCGCTGGCAGGGGTCTCCCCATTACTCCTTGCTTCCAGGGCTCAGGGTCCATCAACAGCATCTAGTGATGGTAGAAGAAACTCAGCACTGGTGGGGGGGTCTCCCATAGGACTTCTCCAGCTTCAGAGGTCTGACTCCATCAGTGAAGGCCTTGTGGCTTATCCTCTGGCTCCTCCAGCTCCTCGGATGCTGCCATCTTGTCTTGTTCATAGTTCGTTGTCTCAGAGACTAACTCCTATCAACTGGGGAGATGGCTTCTCATCTCCATGAGGGAAATACCACGAAATTCCCCACAAGTCTCAGGAGAAAGTCATGCCCACATAGAGGCTTCATTGGCTACTCAATGACTATCTCCAGATTAACAGGCTAAACTCCATCCCTACATCTCAATCATGAAATTGACATAAGCACATGACCACCACACGGCTTGACCCTTATGATGGCCTTGTGAGCAGAGAGAGAAAAATCAAGCTTCTTAAGTACCTTCTTCAATTTGATGATCAAATATTTTTTCTTCAGGATGGTTAAAAACTTGTTTCTAAACATGTTTTAAATACATTGAGAGCTGTAGTGTTACAGGGAAATAAACAAAAGCCTTATATGAGACCAACATACATATCTTGGCTTCATCTTTTACTACTTACTTTGTATAAGTTATTTTTTCTTTCTAGGCTTCATTTATTATCAGTTAAATGGATGCAGCAATATATATATATATATATGCCAATTTATAATCTTTCAAATGGCAGCAGCTCTCATTATTATAACATTATGCATCATATACAAGAGTGCTATAAAAAATGTATACACATACACAGAGAGACTCAACCATCACTTGTTTGTAAATAGTTCTTACTTATTTGTTGTTTTAATCTCTACTCTGGTCTATATTACCATTGGACTAATGTGCAGTAATCAAGAAATGAGTAATCCTTAAAGTGAACTTATTTTTTTCCTTTAAAGTTTGAAACACCAAGGCCAATGTAGATACTTCTATCACTAAATCATATCAGAGTATATACCAGTATGATATGAAAATCAGAATGAAAATGAATGGTTAGAATTGAGTAAAAAATTAATTAATGTACAAGTTGTGTTTAGAGAGGACAGTGAAGGGATTTGACCATGACCAAGTTGAGAGTGTTAGCAACTTGCTTACCACACGATGAGCCCTGGCAAGCTTACCAGGACATGGACAAGGTATCCCATTCACTAAAATAATGTTTTTCACAAAGCCACATTACTATTGAAGTGAACTAATATTTGTAGTGTTCTGTATTTAATACTACCTTACTATTAAGTAGTAATTGTCTCGAACACTGACAGAAAAGGAAGATTTTCTAGTTCTCTGCTATCTACTTCCTTATGCGACTAATTGCACTCAGTATCTCTCATAGTGCTTTCAGAGCCATGGTAATGACAGGATTATTGTCCTGCTTCTGATTTAAAAGGTGATGCTTTTCATATAGGAGTTCCTTGGTGGCACAAAGCATTAAATGCTGGGCTATTCACCAAAGAATGGTAGTTTGTACTCAGTCTTAGAGGAAAGATATGCTTCCAAAAGGTTTCAATTATATGTAAGGAACACAGTTCTGCACTGTACACAATGGGTTGGGTTGAATAGACTAAAAGTAGGTGTCTTCGTGGTGCAATGGTTACTTACTGGGCTGTGGCCCACAAGGTCACAGTTCTAATCACAAGCCACTCCATGGAAGAGAGATGGGGGTTTCTACTACTGCAGAGTGACCTTCTCAGAAACTCACTGAGGTTCTACCCTGTCCTGTTAGGGTCACACCGAGTCTGCATTGACTAGATGGTAGTGAGTTGAAAATTGATTTTATTGATTTCAATATTACTGTAGTCACTGAAGTAATGTGTTTGGATAACTTTGATCATATTAACTTTTTTATTTTAGAAAATGTTTACTTTTCAAAAATTCACCTCCTTACACTGAAACAAAGTAGCTTGTAAGACATTTGTTTTCACTAATGCAGTTTATACTGTTATACTAACAGTATGAACGTTCTGTGTTATTGAATTACTATGTAATCATTGCCTAAGAGACCAGGATAAAATGAATTCATAATTCATCTACAACATAAAAACCAGAAAGAATAATGGTGTTAGTTTAAAAATGGGTGAACATTTTCTATGAGAAAAGTCATAAGCCACTGAAATGAAATCTTTAGGAGATTCTAATTAGAGCCTTATCATTGTAAATCCTTCAGTTACAATTTTTATATTTGCATATATATTTTATACTTAAAAATTATTCAGGATAGAAATTTTGCTTTCTTCCTTCTAAGGAAGATCTTCATATGAACAAAATGACCCAAAATTAATTAATTAAATATGTATAATATTTAACCATTCTTGAGAAAGTTACATTTTTATTCTCTTAGCTAAATTTCATTTTATATTGTCAATTTCGGTCTGAAATATAGTCTCATTTTCATCAGTGCTTAAGATGCTAAATACACTCTTGTATCATAAATCATGGTTGAGGTTTGATATTAATAACAGTAAATAAAACTTCTATATTAAGCATTTAAGAAATGTTCAAATAAAACAATTCAGAATAAAAAATTTCCAAATATGATTCCCAACTTTAATACTTTTCTGACATGTGACTTTGAATAAGTGAATTAACATCTTTGCACATTAGAATTATTTTTTTGTAAAATGAGACCATTAATCATGTTTTCTCATTTTGAGAAGTTGATGTATATAAAAATAAGATTCTTAGAACATTGCCTGACATATAGCTATCATCATCAGCATGATCTCATGAAATGAATGACACAGATTTTTTTTCAGTCCCAGAGATTATGTATGCCATACTAAAATTTTAATAATATGTCAAATTTGGTTGCTATAGAGATTATTATTCGAGTTGGCTTCCTTTAGTGAAAAAATTTCAAGCATAAAACTACATACCATATTATAGCTAAAAATAAAATAATCAAGGAAAGGGGGATGTGGGTCTTCCCCCAAAAGATGAGAGTGGTACATATTGTCTTTGCCAGTTACAATGTCTATAACCTTTTCAGTGCAAGCAAGCACATATTTCAATGTATTTCTTAGTCAGTAACCCTATAATTTGCCCTGTGTCAGTTTGGTGTTGGGATAAATGCTTGAGCTCCCATTGCCATAACAACAAGCTGCTCTCCTTAAAACGAGATGGGCTCTGAGTCAAAGTAAAATTGTTGCCATAGTAACTGCTACATAGTTAAGTGCAGCAGCCTGTTTTTTAATCAGTTAAATTGTCCTTTGTCAAAAAGCAGTCACACATTTTTCATATTATAATTTTGAACATTCTGAGTTCTTATGGTAAAAGATTAATGTGAAACATATTAAAATGAAATTAAATAACCATTTTAATAGAGTGACCAGATTTTAACATTGGTAAAGCGGGACACCATTGATGGGGTGGGGTGGGGTGGGGGTGGTAGTGGGTGTATATTCCCTTCCCGTTCTCCCATTGTTCCCTAGCTTATCATGCATTCTTTTCAAAAGTCAGGACTTTTTTTTTAAAACACCACAGGACGCGAGAATAATTGTTTAAAATTGGGACTGTTCTGCCAAAAGCGGGACGTCTGGTTACTTTATTTAGGGCTATCATAAGAAAGTGCCACAACATGGGTGGCTTCAAACAATCGAAGTTCATTTCTTCATAGTTCTGGAGTTTTAAATTGAAGAATTACAGTGCTGACCGTGTCTTATTCTCTCTACAAGCCCTCGAGAAAGATTCCCCAGGTATCTTTCCATTTCTAGTAGCCCCAGGTATTCCTTGCCTCCTGGAAGCATAACTCCAAAATTTGCCTTCATTTTTACGTGTCTATGTACCCTCACACAGTTGGACATATCAGGAGAGACCAGAGACCAGTCTCTAGAGAAACACATCATATTTGGTAAAGCAAGCTGGCAGTGACAAACAGGAAAGGCCTTCCAGGAAGTGGATTGGCTTAAAGCTAAAGCCACTGGGGAGTATGGTGCAGTCCTGGGCTGTGTGTTTATTAGTTGTTTGCAGGGCTGACTGTGAAATCTAGCAACAGCTAGCATCTTCCCTCTGTCCTCTGTTGTGTTTCTCCTCCTTTGGGATTGACATAGGGCCTTCCCCACTCTAGTATGGGTTCATCTTAATTTAACTAATTTTATCTTCAAATAAACTATTTCAAAATAAGGTCCTATTCAGACACTACAGGTTACTCATTCAACATATGTTTGGGGATGGGATCACAATTCAATTCACAACAATCTAGCCTTTAGCTCTCCAAAATGCATGTTCTTTTCACACTCAAAATACATCCATCCCTATTACAATATTAGCAAGTGTTAATTCTCACAGCATCCATGCCAAATTGAGGGTAAGGGGAGGGAGTAAAAGGGAGACAATATCCAGGATTCTGGGAAGGAAATGAACGTTTGCAAACTGATTGTGGTAGCAATTGTACAATTCTGCTTGACATCATTAGATTATGTAATGATATGACACATGCATTAACTCTCAGTAATAATTATTTAAAAGACAGTCTTAGATATAGAAGTACGTACCCAAGGTTCCTATATCTATTTGTCTAGTTAAATATCATTCGAAAGGTTCTAAATCTCATCTTCCAAGGAAGGAAGTAGTTAAAAGTATAAATAGAAGACTCTGGTTATCGATGATCCTGGGGTAAATTTATTCTGCATCTGCAAACCAGCAAAACCTACTACTGTAGCTGGGTGATTGTATGCCAACCTGCATTTATGAAGGAGTGGAATGTCAATCAGGTCATAGCCTGATGATGCCCACTGGGAAATTTGGCCTTTTAGTAGAGAAGAACCTGGGTGTCTCTCCCCCCCTTGGTTTCCTGCTTGCTGGGATTCTGTGTCTTCCTTCCCCAGGGAGACCGCCATGTCACACAGCCCACGCCTGAGAACCTTCGGTACCCTACTATGTTTCCATTGACTTTGGATCCATGCTACTTTGTCCTCACAGCCCCGCAGTCTTCTTGCTTCACCTTTCCGGGTCATCAGCCTTAAGCTACATGAGTCTGAAGAGGTCCCTGGTTTGCATCAGATTATGGACTTGAGTTGGACTGGTCTGGGATGCGTCCTTGATAGAAGATTGTTTCTCAATATAAAGCTCTTTCTTATACATATGAGTGTCACTAATTTGTATCTCTAGACAGCCCTGCCTAATACACCTGCAAAACAAGTTATTTGCTTTAAAATACAGGGGGAATAGGAATACAATAGATATTTTCATTCCAAAAGGGATAGAAAGGTAAAAAGAATATATTGGTAAGGTAAAATGGGGCTCCAGCAAGTCTGAAATTCTGTAGAAAGAAGTTCTATTTGATTTTAAAGTTTGGGAGTATGAATTTATACTTTCAAGGTCAGCAGTTCAAAACTCATCAGGAGAAAGATGAGGCTTTGTCTACTTCTTTCTCCTGATGAATTTTGAATTGTTGACCTTGAAGTTAGCAGCAAACACTTAACCCGCTAAGCCTACTGGACTAGTACATGTGCATAGATGTATATATCTAGATGCATATAAATTCATCCAGTACTTTTGTATCTTTGGGGATAGAGACTGATTTATTCCAAGAATTAGCTCACATAATTATAGGAGCTAACAAAGTCCACGTATGTGGGCCAGACTGCCAGACCAGAAGCTCAATAGGACTGTTATGTTATCCTGAGACAGAATTTCCTTTTTCTCCTAGAATATGTAGTCTTTACTCTCACGGCTTTTAATTGATTTGAGGAGGCCTGCCCACACTAACTATCACCCAGACTTATAATCTGCTGTTCACATGGTGATATTGTTTGTCAGTCCACATGTGTCCATATTAAATGAAATGTTTCTATTTTGTACATATAGGACCATGTTTCAATTAAACTAACTAATTTAACTAATTTTATCTTCAAATAAACTATTTCAAAATAAGGTCCTATTCAGACACTACAGGTTACTCATTCAACATATGTTTGGGGATGGGATCACAATTCAATCCACAACAATCTAGACTTTAGCTCTCCAAAATGCATGCTCTTTTCACACTCAAAATACATCCATCCCTATTACAATATTAGCAAGTGTTAATTCTCACAGCATCCAGGATTCTGGGAAGGAAATGAACGTTTGCAAACTGATTGTGGTAGCAATTGTACAATTCTGCTTGACATCATTAGATTATATAATGATATGACACATGCATTAACTCTCAGTAATAATTATTTAAAAGACAGTCTTAGATATAGAAGTACGTACCCAAGGTTCCTATATCTATTTGTCTAGCTAAATATCATTCGAAAGGTTCTAAATCTCATCTTCCAAGGAAGTAGTTAAAAGTATAAATAGAAGACTCTGGTTATCAATGATCCTGGGGTAAATTTATTCTGCATCTGCAAACCAGCAAAACCTACTACTGTAGCTGGGTATTGTATGCCAACCTGCATTTATGAAGGAGTGGAATGTCAATCAGGTCATAGCCTGATGATGCCTACTAGGAAATTTGGCCTTTTAGTAGAGAAGAACCTGATCATTGAAAATAAAAATGCCTATAACCAAAATCTGTTTCAATCTTTAATTCCCTTTCATTAAAAAATAAAAAATGTTTGTGTGCCTTAAACTTTATTTAGTTATTTTATCTTCTTTGGGTCACAAAATATCTTAGTGAAGGATATTAAATAAGCCAGGTCCCCCCCCGCACCCCTGGCCTCCAGCCATTAAGTGAAAACAAATTACTTTTGCTCCCTGTCCTTTCTTTTTGATGGATCTTCTTAATGAGGGAGGTAAAAACAGTGAAAATAACATAAGTCCTCTGCAAAAGACTGCCATGCCTATATTAAGGTAGAAAAGCATAGAGAACAATTTTGTTTAAGTCGCTCTGTAGTGAATTTCGGTTTCTTGTTTACCATCGTTATATAAGACAGTCTTTGTAGTCTGATAGAATTGAATTCAAATCCTTATTCTGTGATCATCAAGCCTGTGACTTGGAACTTTAATTTTCTCATTTGTAAAAAGAAGTTATCATATTACTGAAAAATTTAGATCAGAAAAAATGTATATGGAGCTTAATATTTGCACTATCTCACTGAACAGTGTCAGGTAGATAGAATGCATTCAATTCTTAATTACAACTCTAATTACCCTAATTATTAGAAAGCTAGTATTAATATTAATAGGATAAGAAAAAGCTACATCAGTTTATACAACTTGTTAGCAAATAACTTTAATTCTTTTTCAATTTTTATAATATATCATATATCATAACAATAATAATGTAAAGGGTTTCTGAGGCTGCCATATCTTTTCTCCCCCCTACAGAACAGTTGGAGGGTTTTAACCCCATCTTTTAGTTACCAGCCAGCATTTTAGACTCAGGGTTTCTTACAGAATAATACAACATAAGCATTTTTCATTCACTTGAAAGATCAACCTCAAAGTTTGCCATTACTTACTGTTGTTTTAATCACCCATTTGTTTTGTGGGATGAAAATTGATGAAGCCAAATTTTCCTCTGCTCTCATAATTCCTGTGTTACCCAGAAAACTTGAGTTGGAAATGTATCTCAGGGTTTCTAGGACACTCCTAAATTTAAATATCCCTTTTCATTGCTCCCATATGTATAGCTTTACCTGTCAAACACGGTGTCCTGGTTTTTGTTTAAAAAATACTGTCTCTCAAAATGTGTGGCTTGTATTGTTCTCATTTTTGGCACTGGCAGAAAATTTGTGTCTGCTTTGAGTTCTCTTGGTGCAGATGGCAACTCAACAGGGTCATTGTGCTACCATAAAACAAGTTGGGATGCCAGACTTCCTGATGAAAAGCTTAAGACAGCAGGTGACTCTTGTTCATTTTCTGTTTTGTTGTTTCTTTTGTTCATTTTAATGAAAAGGCCAAAAGGGACAGTTTGTCCACAACCTAAATAATTGCCAAACAAATCCCTACTATATGGTACAATTTTACACCTACAATTAGTTCTAGTGATTGCTTTTTTAACCCATAAGTTAGCCTTCTCCCTGCTACCTCCTGACAGTCTTAAGGAAAAACTGAAAAATCAGAACAACTTATTATCTGACCATTGGCTCAAATCTCTTATCCATGTGCTTGGTAGGAGGTACATCTAAGAAGTATGATGACCATGTTCCTTATTCCCCGGGAATAATGAATCTCCAATTTTCAAGGGTTCTTCCACTTTGTATTGCTCTCCCAGTTCTCCTGAGTATAGAAAGTGATTCATAACTGCATGGAGAGTGTTATCTATCTGTGTTTCAATGTTTTCCAGTGGCTTGAGAGCAGATGAGGCAGCAAAAAGACAAGAACAACAGGAACTGATAGTAGAGAAATGAAAATAAATGTTTTGGACTTAGGATAAAGCAGAAAAAGATGATGGAATGTAAGAAAAATGCTGGTTCTTTATATAGGGTAAATAGATAGCAAGATACAGTGTAATCCATGAAGGGCAGAAGTTGACGGGACACCCTTGTGTTTTTCAGTTATCTTGAAATGTCCACTTTGGACAGGTTGTAGTCTTATGATTTTTACATTATTCACTGCTAGTGGCAAATGCTTTTATTTTTCTTATCTGACAGGTTTCCACCTTATAGGGATTCAGACTGACAGATTTTACTGTAGTTTAGAGAAACACATTTGGAATAAATCTCTCA
This sequence comes from Nesogale talazaci, assembly GCA_004026705.1. Taxonomy (NCBI): domain Eukaryota; kingdom Metazoa; phylum Chordata; class Mammalia; order Afrosoricida; family Tenrecidae; genus Nesogale; species Nesogale talazaci. The sequence goes on along the minus strand of PVJH01001016.1, from coordinate 78,064 downwards.
AGGAGTAAAACCAGTTACCAAGCTTTCTTTTCTTTGCTTCTGTACTCCAATTTACTTCTAATATGGCAGCTATTGGAAAGAACAGGGGATATCTGTAGAGGACCAGTCAGAAGCCAGAACTTGGGATTGGAGCACATTGTGACTGGGCAAGAGAAAGAAGCCATGAATATGTACAACACAATTTGATTGCTTGATTGTGCTATAGCTGACAGCCCTGGGAGGAAGACAATTATGTAAGCCCTTGGTAACCTTCCAGAGCGTCACTGCATGAGTGGTAAGCAACTAGATGGCAAGGGGCTTTGGCTTTGCTTCAGGAGACGCATCATGATTGATAACAGAACATTTCTAGGATACAGAGCCCTGATTATGGATCCAGTTGTTCCTGCTTTTTAATTAATGGGTAAAATAAGAATAAAGGACAGTTCGTTTAATCACCAAATCCAACATGATCACATTATTTCACGGTGTCCAGGTCAACATACTACATAGTAACTCGTTACCTCTAATTGTGGTCCACCAATCAGAGGTATCTGTGTTCAGGAAGCAGAAACTTGTATGTGTCCAGTAGCTGACTAAGGGCACCTACAACAGAGGTTCACCCACATAGTAAGACGAAAAAGAGGAGCCTCTTCTCTTGCCATTTGAAATTTTCTTTTTGTACATATCCTCTCATTTAGAACTAAAATGATATTTATAAATTAATCCAGAAAATTGACTTTGAGTGATAAAATATGATAAAAGCTTTCAGGTTATGTTACCAAATAGGTCAATGCTTTGTAAGCATATGGCTTACACATATGCTGTATGTGCAATTTCACTTAATCTCCTTTAGATTTTTTCATGTGAGCAGACACCTCCAACTGAGGGTCTGCACAAAGTCTTAGAATTGACTGCATGAAAGGGCAACTTCTCTATATATTCTTTGTATCCTATTACTCGTATTGAAGTCTAAAAGCAAAGAATCCATTCCGCATGGAACTGCTCAGATATTATTACACTACTGAGTGGGAGGATGGAGCAGTACATGTAAGTAAAACTGGTAAACAGTGTTTAAAATTAGTATTTGACAACTGCAATTTTTTTTTGTTTTTTGGCTTCCCTTGGGCATTAATTAAATACAGAATTTTCAAGCATTTTCTCCAGGAAAATCATTTTCTCCTATGTATTAAAATATTCAGACTATGAATGTAACAGGCAGTAGTATTAAATTCTAATGACTGTCTGTAATAGAGAACAGTAAAATTGAACTATTTTTCTATTAACATGCAGATGGGTGAAGTTCAAAGATAACTTTGGTTTCTGGAGTGTTTCTTTCTTTTTTTTTCCTAAATGGGAAGTTAAAAGTAGGGCATGCTGCTGTTACCCATGTACAATATTCTCTATTTCCCTCTTCCTTCTTGCCTTCCTTTCCAGTCTTCACACACCGTCTATCTTCCTTTCTCTCTGCAGCCCCACATTTTCTTAGATGTACAGTTGGATTTTGAAGCTAGCCTATATGACAACATGTCTCAGAAGGAAAACAGCAACAACAAAGATAACAACACTTGCTTTAGTTTTCCAACTATGAAGAAAGCTTTCTCACATAACACAATATTACTATTATTACTAACATCTAAAGTTAGATGCATTGACTTTAAACCTGCCATTAGCATGTTATCTAGTTCATGTTTACTTCACAAAGTATTCTTAAATTTGATGACATGTAATGCTTTTTTTGTCTCAACATTAACACTTTAAAACTTTCATGTTTAAATGCACAGAAAATGATTCATTTTTGATAAGTGTACGTATTCCGAAGATGAAAACCATAAAGAAGTACAGACAAGGGAAAAGCAGATTTTATTTTTTAAAAATCAGGATACTTGCTATAAGTATGTAAAAAGAGAAATTTTCATAAAGTAATCTGTGAGAAAAATTATAGGTTGATAGCAAGGCCTTCAAAAGTCATAAATCTGAATTATCTGAACATACAGGAAGGAAGAAAACAGTTTTAATTAATGTCTGGCTATGTGTGTTTTGCAGGAACCCTGGTGCTGTAACGGTTGCACATTGGGCTGCTAAGCACAAGGTCACCAGTTCAAAACCACCAGGAACTCTGCAACGTCAGTGAGAGAGCAGTGAGTCTAGTTTTGGGATGTGTGTTTTAAGGCGCCTTGGTTATTCTATGGCTAACACATTGAGCTTCTCATCACAAAGCCCATCTGTTGTTATTTTCTTTGAAGGGAAAGGTGAACCTGTCTGATATTGTCTAGATTTACAATATCAGAAACCACAAGCAGGATCACTAATGCAAGCTCCTAGGACTCAGAGCCTACTTGAAAACAATAGTCCTCCTTTGGAAGTGGATTTTACCATTTCCTGTGAGCTCTCTGTTGTGCTGGGAAATGGAAACAAGTGTTAGGTTACTAAAATATTCTCTTTTAAACTGATTCTAATTGTATCTTTTGAAAATTACTGAAGTGAGGTGAAAGTGAAATAATTTTTATTCTGTATAATAGGTGAGTCTGCTAATTAGAGAAAGATCTATTCAGAGAAAAATAGATATATCTCTTTATTTACATATTTATTCAATTAAGTTTAGCTGTTTTTTATTAAGATCTGATTATTCAAGCAAACTATGGGACCTTTAAGAAGTTTCTTAATCTTTATCTATTAAAAAACTAAAGAAATTATTTTTAGATTCCTTTTTTTATACTGAAACCCTGATGGTTGGTCCCAACTAGGTTTTTTTTTGTTTGTTTATTTGTTTGTTTGTTTTTTGGGCATCACTGTCCTCTGGTGGTGGGAGTAGGAGGCCCAGCCTTTGCTCCTGTGGAGCCACTGCTGAATTGAACCTTCATCCCAGTGGGCTGCAGTCCCATGCACAACCACTACACTACCGTGGCTCAGCCCCCCAATTAGTTTTATATGTATAGATAGATATAGATTATATAGATATAGATCATTTATTGGGGCTCGTATGACTTTTATCCCATTCATCCATTGTGTCAAGCACATTTGTACACTTGTTGCCATCATCATTTAAAAAAAACATTATCTTTCTATTTGAGTCCTTGGTATCAGCTGTGTTTCCACCTCCACTCCCCACTCTCCCACCCTTGATAATTTATAAATTAATATTATTTATTTATGTCTTACACTGACTGATAGCTTTTTTCACCCACTTTTCTGTTGTCCATCTCCCTGGGAGGGGGTTGTAAATGATCAATGTGATCAGTTCCCCCTATCTCCCCCCACCATCCTCTTACTCTCCTGGTATGGCTACTTTCAATATTGGTCCTGAGGAGTTTATCAGTCCTGTATCTCCCTGTATTTCCTATATTTCCAGCTCTTATCTGTACCCATGTACATGCTCTCATCTAGCCAGATTTGAAAGGTACAATCTAAGTCATGAGAGTGGAGTGGTAGAAGCATTAAAGAACTATAGGACGGTTGTATATTTCACTGATGTGATACTGCACCCTGACTGACTCATATCCTCTCCATGACCATTCTGTAAGGGGATGCCCAGTTGCCTACGGAGGGGCTTTGTGTCACTACTCCACACCCCATCTCATTCACAATGATAGGATTTTTGTTCTTGGTCTCTGATGCCAGATACCTGATCCCATTGACAACTCTTGATCACAGTTTGTGTGCTTCTTCCATGTAGGCTTTGTTGCTTCTCAGCTAGATGACCACTTGTTAATATTCAACATGAATTACAATAAAAAATAGGTAACGTCAACTTGAGTGCCACAGGTTTATTCCATGATATAATATAATATAGTGTGGGAAAGTCTATGATGGGATCTTGTGCAAAGCAGCCAAGCATGCTTTCATTCCGGATGTGGCCTATAGGATCCTATACCAGGGATTCTATATTTCTTAATCCTTCTGTCTAGGACCTTTTCAGTATGAACATCATATCTTCTTTACTATTACAAACCTCATATCAATCACAGGGTCTAATCAATAGAAGAGCCTCAATAAATACTGGGTGAACAAATTGGAAGAATTTATTTATAATTACTCCTATTTTTAATTTGCAGTTAATTAATGAGTGCCTTCATATGGAGGTTTGTGTGCATAAAGATAAATGCTTAGACAATCCTGATGTGTGCCTCTTCTTTTCTGTTCACATAGGACAGATGCATGTGCACGTGCATTTGTTTTAGCTTGACAAATTGTTCATGAGAACCATCGAGTTGGTGTAGTGAGTTACATGTTGGGCTCCTAACCACAAGGTTGGCAACTTGAAACCACTAGTCATTCCATGAAAGAGAGACAAAGCTTTTGACTCTAATAAAGAGTTTCAGCAGTAGAAACAAAGAGGGGCAGTTTCACCCTATCTAGTAAGCTAAGCATGAGGTGTGATCTACTTGATGGCAATGGGTTTGGCTTTTAAGCGTTCCCTTTTGCTCAGTAATTTGTTTACTATTTTACTAATAAATGTGTGATACAGACCTTATCACACATATTATTTAATACCAAAGTATACTGACCCACAGAATAAAAAGCTGCGACTCTTTTATGTGTACATAATTTCAATCAAGGGATGACTTCCACCATTGTAGGAAAGGGTAAGTCCAGTTCAGATCAAGACCATGTGCCATAAATAAACTAAACCCGTCTCTTGAATCCTGTAGCTGTTGTGTCTGAGGAATAGGAAGTAGGAAGAGTAAGCTGGAAGACTAGAGGTAGGTAAATGCCAAGCTGAATGAACTCACGATCAGCAGAATGAATCTAAGGTGCATGGTTCCCAGGATCAACAGGCAAAATAACAGAAGGTCAAAGAAACGGCCTCAGGATCCAAAGCTAGCAGCAGCAGAGTTCTGGCTTCCACACACTGTCAATTTGTATTCAAAATAGGCCACACCCACAGTTCACAATTGTAAGGAGTTGGAAACAAGCCAAATTTCCATCTACAGACAAATGGATAAAAAAACTGTGGTACATACATACAATGGAGGACTGTGCGTCCCTAAAAAGCAGTGATGGATGCATGAAGTACATGCTGCATGGCAAGAACCAGAGGAAATCATGCTAAGTGAAGACAGCCAAACACAAAAAGACAAATACAACATGAGTCTACTGAGGTAAGCTTAAAAAAAGGGGGACATAGGGAAAAAGCTTATATATATATTTATATTTACACAAATATATCTATATCTATATATATATATATAAAACATGGTTAGTGGGCACTAATCCACTCAAGGGAAGGTTGTTGTTTATATCTTCACAGGAGGGGGAGAGAGAAATCAGGCTTTAACTTGATTTGTCAAGACATGAATACAACATGTTGACATGTATCAGGGAATCAATGGAGAGGTCTGTGGGGCTGGCCCCAATTCCAATTATGTGGACATCCTCTCCCCCCTCAGAAGAATACATTTCAGAGGACAGCACTGGGGTACAGTTTGGGGAAAGAGGTGTGTGTTAGTCCGGGTAGACTAGAGGAACAAATTTAAGGACACGCATAGGGATATAAGGAATGGGTTTATATTCAAGAGGAACAGGACATTGAGATATTCCAGCCCAGTCCACCTCAAAGTCACAAGTCCGATATTAACCCATATGCCCAAAATCAGTCCATAAAGTCTCCTTCTGACTCACAAAGTCACAGGTCAGTGGGTACAGAGTCCCGGCACCAACAGGGGTCTCCCCATGGCTCTTCACTTCCAGGGCTCAGGGTCCATCAACAGCATCCCCTGGTGGCAGAAGCAACACAATCGCTTGCAGAGGCCTCCATGTGGCTATTTCAGCCTCAGAGGTCCGGCTCCATCAGGACAAAACTGTGTGGTCTCTCCACCGGCTACTCCAGCCTCCCAGACGCTGCCATTCTGTGTTGCCTGTGGTTGATCATCTCTGAAACTAATTCCCAACAACTGGGGAAGATAGCTTCTCATCTTCACAAGGGAAATATCGCGAGATTTCCCAGGAGTCTCAGGTGAAAGCCATGCCCACACAGAGGCCTCATCGGCTACTCAATGGCTTTCTCCTGATTAATAGGCCAGACTCCACCCCTACATTTCAATCATAAAATGAACATAAGCACAGGACTGCCACAGGGTGTTTCTGATTAGAGCACAAGGGTGAAATGAAAAAAGGTGGAGAGGGAGGGGAGGACATCCTGCCCCATCAAGTCTGAAGACGGTATTCCTGCTCAGAGCAGACAATGCAGAGAGAGGACCACATGGCCGGCCCCACCATGAGACACAATGTCCTTCATTAAACCATAGTGCTGCGGGGGACAGCACTGGAGACACTGTGCAGGAATTGTGCACAATCTGACCCCATCACACTGGGATGAGACACTAAAGGCATGTAACAGAGCAGCAAGGGAAGCAAAGTGATGAAATCCCCAGAGAATTCCCAAAAATAGACTTTGGAGACAGAGTGTGGCACCCCATCAGACTGAAAAACACTTGCAAAAGAACAAAAATAGACCTTGAACTATTTACAGACTTTTCCATTTTTGTCATTAACTTCCTTTTTGCTGTTATTTTTGTTTTATTGTTTTGTTGGGCTTCCTTTGTTCTTTTATTTGGCTTTGCCTAGTTTTTGCACTTTTCAATGTATCTGCATGTCTACCTAATATGATAGGCAGGATAAATAAATCAGAGATGAAAAGAATAGGAACTATGTTTCTGGGGGATATGAGACAAGGAGAGGTGGGAGAAAGAAAGTGGTGAGGGGAACCAACCTAGGGACAATGGAACAAATGAACTAAAATCAATGGGAGGAAGGGTGTAGGATGCCTAGTGGGCTTAACCAAGGGAAACCAAAGTAGCAGTGAGGAATTACAAAAGCCCAATGAAGCCCTAACATGATGGTGGGACAAGAAGAAATTAAAAGGAAAAAGAGGAAAGAACCAGGAGGCAAAGGACATGTGTTGAGGTTTAAATGCAGGCATGTACCTATGTGCGTGTGCATAGATAGATAGACAGAATATAGATAGATAGATAGATAGATAGATGATAGATAGAGATGACAGATAGATGATAGATAGATAGATAGATAGATAGATAGATATAGATTGGAAGAGAACCATGTACTCATATCTATATGTTAAAAATTGAGGCTGCAGATGGATATTTGGCCTCACCTTGAGTGCTCCCTCAATACAAGAATACTTCCTTCCAACAATCTGGTATTCTGTGATGCTAACCTTCCCGACACGATTATTGAAGAAAAAATGGGTACATAAGCAAATGTGGTGAAGAGAGCTGATGGTGCTTGACTCTCAAAAGCTATAGTACCTTGAGGCTTAAAGGTTTGAAGGTAAATAAGTGGCCCTCTAGCTGAGAAACCACAAAACCCACATGAATGAAGCATACCAGCCTGTGTCATCATGTGGTGTTGGAGGGATCAAATACCAGGCATTTAAGACGCAGAACAAAACCACCCCAAGGTGATTAGGAGGGGAAGGGTGGCATGGAGTGGAGACCCAATGCCCGTCTGTAGGCAACTGAACATCTGGGTACAATATAGCACCAATGAAACACACAACTTTTCTCTAGTTCTTTGGTTCTTCCTTCACACTACTATCATGACCTCAATCCTACCTTACAAATCAGATTAGGACAGAACATGCACACTGTCACAGATAGGACCCTGAAACACAGTAAATCCTGGATAGATAAAACCTTCAGGGCCAACAATGAAAGTAGAGATACCAGGAGGGTTAGGGGAGGGAGGGGGGAGAAAGGAGGAATTGATCACAAAGGTTAACCTATAGCCCCCCTCAGACGTACAAACAAAGGAAAAGTGGTTGAGAGGCACATATGTGCAAATGTGCTTGATGCATTAGATGAATATATGGATTAAGATAAGATATGCATGAGCCTCCAATAAAAGTATCTTTAAAAAAAGAACAAAAAGAGAGGAGTGTGAATAAAAGAGTAATGGAAAAGAGACTGTAGTCTCTACCCGTGTAAAATGCCCATTAATATGTATATACCGACACAATGTGTACATACATATATATTGTGATTAAAGCTGTATTAGCCACCAATAAAATGATTTTAAAAAACTGGTCATAAAAGAGGAAACCAAATTTCTTTGTAAACCTTCATTTGAATCACATAAGCAAGTAAAAAAGTAAAATTTCATACAATAATAATAAAGAGACTGTAGGTTTAAAATGAAAAAATTTAAAAAAAGTGCATAGGCCAACCAAAAAGTGATTTTGTGTGTGTGTGTGTGTTTGGGGTATTAGAAAGGCTCAGTGTATAAGAAATTCTTTGACTCTAGACATCAACAATTACTAATCAGTGGCTTTATAAAATATGGGAAAATATGTCTAGAAAGAAGAAATAGCAAGATGGAGTAGGTGGTGTGTATCAGAAGAGTTACAAATTCAATTGTGCTTAATGATTAATTAGAAAGAATATAAAAAAGAAAGGAACAGAAAAAAGTGAAAGACTAAGATGCCTCACAGCATATAAAATTCAGTTAAAAAAGTTTTATTATTTAAAACTCTTTATATTTTATACAGCATAATGTGAATATATGACAAATAAATCATATTAATATACGTATTACTTATGATAGTAAATTTAAAAAAATCAAATTAGTAAGTATTAATCATTTCTTTTATTCTCTTATATGCCAGAAATTTTAGCCCCTCTTCTAACGAAAAACAACCATCTAATTAAATTTCTCTACTTTAAACAATAATTTTATTATCTATCATGCCATTCTCATGCAGAATTTCTCTTAAAGTTTTTGAAAGCTTAGCTTAAAACTTTAACAAGTCAAAAATATAAATCATAATGTGGTAATCAGGGATGAAATAAATCAAAGCCTCTTTTACCCATCTTGTCATCCACTGTAAAATGAATTATAGGTCGGAAAGCAAAAGAAGTATGTGTTGCACCAATGGGCGATAAAAAAGAAATATGAAGGCAACAGTATAACTGGGTTTAGGCCTATTTTATAGCGGCTACTTTTTATCTACCAATTTTCTCTTTCTTCTCCATGTAAGTCCTGCGGTGTAACTCCATTATAGTAAAAATCATGTAGCTAAAAGCAGTCTAAGTCAAATGGCAGGAGAAAATAAAGAGTAATATGTTAGAAGTATTTCCGAATGCCATTATCCTCCCCATTATCTCAGTGGAAAATTGTTTTCTTATGAATAATTATAAGTTAGCAGTTTTTTCTTGTGCTCACTGCATATCACCAGCATAGTGCTGAGCAGAGTCTTGTCTCTGTGGAGAAAGCATGTCAAAAACAGGACCCCTAGAGGATGTAGTGGGCCTGGGGATGTACAGCCAGACAGAATTTACAGCTGTCCATTAAGGGAATGCTGTGGTTTCAGCTTTGCACAACAGTAACTGGGGAACCCCAGCACTGTTGTTGTTCAAACTTTGGTAGGTCTACAGTGCTTTGAAGTGACAATCACAACTGAGGAGAATAACATGGATTCCACGTGGTGTTTTTGTGTATGTGAATGAAATATAATTGCCCACAGAATACTCAAGTAGTTCCTCTAAATATTTTCTTTTATTTTTAGTCTGTTATTTTAAAATGTGTGGATGGCCATGAGTGGACAAACAGCAAATGAAAGTGGAATTATCGTTCAGTAAATTGGAACAACCAGTCTAGGACGAAATATTAAATGTAAACCCAAGGAAATGTTTTATTTTCAAGTACACCAAAAAAGTCTGGTCCTAGAAAATGCCAGGTAAATGGTATATTGTATGCACCCCTCCATGGCAGAACACCTATAAAACTGTCTCAGATATGTGATACTACTCTTTCCCGTGTTGAACAACTGACAATTGATGGAGATCGGATCGTTGAGCAGGAAACTATAAAATGAGTTCCAGGGGCATCTTATCTTTGTTGTCTGGTACCATTTTCAAACCTTGATACAGGGAAGCAGAGTCCAAAGAGAGGAACACTGACTCTCTGGGAAGAGGAAACTAGATCAATTGCCACAATTACTGAGGTATGGATGATTTATGAGGCAGGCTAACAAAGATAAGTGAGGTCTGAAGAAGACCACTAAAGATAATCTTCAGAAGTGTAGCCTTGGGACTTTGGTTATATATGGTATCATGCCCAGATGAGACTTTATGAGGTTTGGCAAATAAAGCAAAAGAAATGGAAAAATTAACAAGAACTCATTCAGATTGGACTTTAACTAAATCCCAGCTCTAATTTAAGAACAATTAGGTCTTACATCATGGCTCTGTTGATATTTGCCCTCAGGAGTGGAACACAAAATATATTGGTAAAAAAGATAAACAGAGGTGAACAAATTAGATGATAGCTTGCTATCAGATAAAATAATGTCTGGGATCTTAAAAGCTTGTCTTCAAAAAAGCAGCCATCTAAATGAGATGTCATCTAAGTCCACATGGAAGATGTACACCAACATCAATTACTGAAGAATTGTACATCATATTATCTGAACTCGAGAGACGGGATTGCATCAAACTCTAAATTATGAAAACCTAGTTTTCAGAAGACGATGAATAACAGTGAGAATCCAAGACACATTTGTGGAAACTACATAGGAAATAAGCCTCCAGTGATTTCTTTCTATCCCACAATAGATGGAAATTGGTTACCAAATACAGTGCATTGGAGAGTGACTATAAAACATAAAAATGTAACCCTGACTTGAATAGTTAAAGCCTTCTTCGCTGATCTCCACTCTGATGCACATTAGTCCTGATCTGGCTTTCAACATTTTCTCTATTTTTTGTTTGGTCATCTTGGGATTCATCTCAGATGCGTTATATTGTTGGGCTTTACCCTCTTGAAATTTTGTTGTATGTTCTCCTGCTTTTCACCATAAAAAACCCAGGATTGATGAACCTGTTGAAACAGCAAGTTCAATAAGGGTTTCTAGGCTGTACAGTTGTATGTGTGTGGGGGGGAGGGGGGCTGGAGGTAAAAGGGAGCTGATGGCAAAGAGTTCAGGTAGGAGAAGAATGTTTTGAAACTGACTGTGGCAGCAATTCTACAATACAACTTGATGTAAATGAATGATGGAGTGATATATTTGTATTAACTCCCAATAAAGTGATTGTGAAAGAATAAATGCATCCTAGCAAACATGGCATTATTAATCAGTGAGAGTATAGAAATCCTGAAAACCTCAAAAATTCAAATGAGACCCAACCATGATCACACCTTGGAAAATATTATCTGAACTCGAGAGACATTTTTTAAAAAAAATGTATGTATATAACAGGATTATTTGTTCATCTTCCACTTGAGCAACATTCCCTACTAGTTAAATGACAAACTACATAGTTAATTGGTATATGTTTTCCTGTGTTTTATTAAAAAGTAGAGGACTTTCTTTTCAGTAGATGCAAAAACATATATGAACATAAAAGTAAAAATGGAAATCAACCACCAAATATTTCCTTAATCCCTTCAAAAAATTCTTCAATCCTGATTTTTAAAAATATGATTGATTTAGCACATCTTTAAGAGCCCATTGGCAGAATTTAAGCAATTTTTTGTCAAGCAAATGGTTAATTGTTTGAAACGATGAGACACTTTGAGACATAAACATGTAGAACTTTTTTTTTGTCTGTCTGCTTTTTAAGACTTAAAACCATGGAAGTCACAAGAGGTAACTCTATTCTTTCCTATAGGAGACTTATTAATTCAAATTGATTGGGGGTAGTAGGTTTAAGATAAATATCAGTGTGCTTGTCCAAGTAGACTAAAGAAACAAACTCATAAACATACATACATGTATGTGTGTGCATATATATATACATGTATATGGAGAAGTTTATATACAAGAGGAATGGACTACTGAGAAAGCACCCCAATCCAGTCTAGTCCAAGGTCATAAGTCCGATATCAGCCCATATGTCTGATACCAGTCTATAAAACCTCCTTCCAACTCACAAAGCACATGCAATGACACCGGGACAATCACAGGCCAGTTGGTGCAGTCTTGTGTATCCAGCGGCAGTAGAAGCATCCCGGCACTGGCAGGGGCCTCCCCATGGCTCCTTGTTTCCAGGACTCAGGGTCCATCAGCAGTATCCATTGGTGGTAGAAGCATCTCAGCCCTGGCAGGGGTCTCTCTGCTGCTCTTCAGGCTGCAGAGGTCTGATTCCATCAGGGTAAACCCACATGGCTTCTCCTCTGTCTCCTCCAGTTCCTAGGACTCAGGGTTATATCATCATACTGCCATATGTCTTATCTGTAGAGTGTCTCCCAGGAACTGACTCAAGTCTCTCACCTACAACTGGGAAATATCACAAGACTTCCCAGAATTCTCAGGAGAAAGCCACACCCACACAGAGGTCTATTGGCTATTGACAGGCTATTGGCTATTGACAGGCTAGATACCATCCCTGCACTCCCAGGGCTGAAATTGACATATATCAGTGATTGCCACAATCAGTTCAAAAACATTGCCTAATCTATTAATTGTATGAAAAATGTCTACAGTATACAATGGAAGTCACTTAGTCCCTTAACAAAGTAGCATTCATAATTCCAACATTCAACAAAAAATTAATATACATGCAATGAAGCAAATATTCTGATTCATAATAAGAAATGAACTTGGTACAAACAAAAATGACTAAAATGACATCGATAATATAAATATTTCTGTTTAAAAATATATATGTAGAAATTATGAGTGAAGATAAAGGGAACTTAGTAAAATTTGAATAAATTTAAAAAGCAAGAATTCTTAAACTATAAAGCAATAATACACTTAATTACAAAAAAACCACTGCATGGATTTAATAGAATTGTAAGAGACATTGTAAAACAACTATAGAAATGATCAAAGCCAAAGTGCTGAGAAAAGTAAAGAAACATCTCAGAGAATTTTGAAATAATGTCAAGTATTCTACTATATTGGGGATGGGAGTCCCAGAAACAGATAAAAGGAAGAGTTTGAGACAGAACATAACTTGAAGGTTTGATTAGCAACCCCTGCCCAAATTTTATGAAAATACACTCAACATCCAAAGCAGAATTCCAAAAAAGAACACTCAGTTATAAGAAAATTCTTGAAATTAAAATTTAAGAGAAAATCTTGAGCTTTAGCAGGAAAAGAAATAAAGTAGAAGAACAATGGTAAATGATTTTTCATCAAATACTGTAAAAGCCAGAAGACAATGAAGCATTAATTGTAAAATAATAAAATTTAAAAAATTAGAGTGTTAACTTTTAAAATGTGAAGAAATCAGATGATGCCTGACTATATGAAACAAATAGCCTCCAGGATCTTAAAGGCTTGTCAGAAAACAAGTAGACACCTAATTGAAGAGTCAGCTAAGACTGCAGTAAAGAAACACACCAGCCTGTATGATCCAAGGAGGAAATGGTACCACAGCCTAAATTCTGAATACCTGGTTTGTGCAACGTTATGTTAATGATAGTGGATGCTGAAAATCAATTTATACGCTTCTTAAGTGGATTGAGTATCCAGTGAACCCCATTGACCATTGCCCATGAATGTTAGTATCTTTCATCTCAGACATGGATTATGGAAAAACAGATTTTAGCAGCTTTCAGAAGACTGGAATGTGCCACCTTGCCACTAGATCTCCCTTTTGACATATTTTCAATATATTCTAATTTTAAAATAATTCTGTTGTTTTTTTGATTGAGGTTTTCTTCTGTTTTATATCATCAGTGATGCTGGGTCCTTGTTTGTTTTTGCCTTGGTTCTCTATGCCTTTCTGTATAGCAAAGTCAGGATGGGTGGATCTGTGAAGACAGCCATTGAATTAATAATGACCTGGGCAAAAAGGAAATCAGCATCCATGAGATGAGAAAGAAGAAAATGTTCCAAAGTTGAAGATCCTAATGATTGAACAACCCTTATTAATATGAGTGAACTATTTAATCGCATGCTAATAATTACTGTTTAGTGCACACAATAAGCTACTTTAAAATTATACCTTTAATATTAAGTTTTAGAATGTCTCACTAGCATACCTTCATTTAACAAAATAAAGAAATACATCATACTTCATAAAGTAGATGGTCAGCAGATAAGAAGACTTATGAAGACTGGGCAAGGTTTTAATCTAGTATGGATTATGTATCTATGAGTAGGACCCAACTTAATGATAAATAATAGCAACATAAACTGCATTTCATAACAGAGATAACTAAACATTCTATGGAGCAAGAAGAGATAAAAATTAAACTATTAAGTTAAAAACTGTAAAAGCAGCATGTAGATGACATTACCCTAACACTGAAATGATGTATTCTCTGGTGACGTGTGATATATTCAGTATTTTTTCCCAGCATCATAATTCAAATGCATGAATTCTTTTCTTATAGTCATTCAATTTTAATTGAATTATATTTAGATGTGCACATGTTGTCATTTTGTCTGATGAACAAAGTAAAGTACTTCTAGAAAATGTAAACAGAAAATTTGAATATTAACAAATTTTTATCATTAAAATAGAAATATATATAAGTTGAGCTTTTATGATAAGACATTACAAGAAAGGGGAGTTATTATCTTAATTATAGAAAAGTACAAGAAAATTTGGAGTTTTAAAATACAATATGTTCATCAAAGTCTTTATGAAAGCAATAGTAGAAGCAAGTTTACTCTTTTAAAATACCATTAAAACAGCAGATGAGAACTAGATTAAAGCTAAAAACTTAAGATCAATATGCCTGGTATAGTATCAGGGTGAGTATAGTGAAATAAAGAAGAACACAGTATAGTCAATATACTATGTAGATTAAGACTTGGGAATAGACTGAATGTAAATTATCAGGGAAAGGATATTATAAAAAATGACCATACCACCACCACGCCCTGCCATGTTTTGGTCAGAGGAAGATGAGTTCAATTTTAAAATATTGAATTTGAAATTAATCTGAATTTCAAAAGACACCTGTATGGCTCAACCTGACAAAAACACTGGGAACTATGTGTCTGCATTTTTGATACTCTGACATCAATTTGTGATGACATAAATGTGAAACTGATGACTTTTTGTTTGTTTGTTTTTACTTTTAAATGTATACCTCCAGCCCTGGTAACTCCACTGTCTCAAATATTCAGGTTGTTTTCTACTTAATATTATAATTGAAAACCTAATATGTACACCATATCTAACACAAAACATAATTCCTGATGACCACCACTTCTGCATGTTCTCATCTACAAACCATACCTTTTATTGGGTTTAAAACTAAAAACCTGTGAGCCATGTTTGATTCCCTCCTTTTCTGAGCCTCCTGCCCTCAAACTGCTACCAAGTCATCTATATACTTTTCTTCACTGATATTGCCACATCCTGATCAGCTATTCATTGAATTAAGGTAGCAGTAGCCTTCTAACTGGACCTCTCACTTTACCTTGTACATATATTCTATGTAGGGAAGGCCAGTGTCATGCTGTCAAAACAAATCTAATCATGGATTCCATGATCTAAAGCTTGTCATAGTTTCCCTTTATATACTCAGAATGCATTTCAATTACCATATATGCCGTTGTCCATCACCATCATCCACCATTTGTTTATCAATCGGTCATGCTCTTGTGGCTTGGTTGTTGCTGCGATACTGGGAGCTATGTCACCAGTGTTTTACATACCATCAAGGTCACCCAAGGTAAGGACTTCAATGTGGTTTCCAGAGTAAGACCTTCTTTAGAGTATTGAAAATTAGGCTGTTATTTTGAGAGCTCAGGTGGATCCGACACAAGCCAGAGTACTTTCAGTTGCCTCATGTGCTTGTGAAAGTTGGGAATTCAATAAAGAAAAGTGAATAAGAATCAATGTATTTGAATTGTGGTGTTGATGAATAATATCGAAAATATCACAGACTGCTAAAAGGAAAAATCAATCTCTTGGAAAAAATATGACCAGATGACTACTTAGAAGCAAGCATACAGACACATACTAAGGACATGGTATCAGGAGAGACCAATCCCAAAAGAAGAGCATCATGGTTGGTAGAGGGACAGTGAAAAAGAGATAGGCCCTGAAGGAGATGGATTGCCAGTGTGGCTTCAACCGTGGGCTCAAACATTGGGACAACTGTCAGAATGGGGCAGGATTGGGTACTCTCCCGTTCTACTGTGCATTAGGTTGCTAAGCGTTGGAACCTACTTGTTTGTATCTGACAAAGACAACATCTCAAGGTGAAACAGTTGAAGAGAAAACGTCAAGTTCAGAGTTGCAGTATAGTAGAAATATATGGACAAAATATTGAATTACTCAAGAAGCATCAAAAGAAGATGGAAAGAATACAAAGTTATGGTGCCAAACTGAGCTAGTATACATTCAACCATTTTAAGAAGCATATTGACTACATGAGAAGAAGCAAGAACTAATGACACTGAAGGAATAAGTGCAAGGTATATTGAAGAAAGTAGCAAATAACAAAGCTCTAGGAATATGTAGAATACCAATTGAATTGTTTCAACAAGCTCTTGAACACTGAACAAACTCACTTGTCAATTTGCCATGAAATTTAGAAGATAGCTATCTGGCTAACCAATTGGAAGAGTTCCATACTTGTGCCCATTCCAAAGAAAGGTGACCCAATGAATATGAAAATAATTTCGCAATGTCATTAATATCACATATAAGCAAAATTTTTCTGAAAGTATATCAACAATGGGTGCTACAGTATATTAATAGGGAACTGCTGGATATTCAATCTGGATTAGGAAGAAAATAAGGCAAAAGGAATATCATTGTTGATATCATATGGATTTTGCCTGAAAGTAGAAAATAGCAGAAAGATATTTATGTGTGTTTTGTTGATTATACAAAGATATTGAACTGTATGGATCACAAAAATAGATAACATTGGATAACATTCAGAAGAATAGGTGTTCCAGAGCATGTAACTGTCCTCATGTGCAATCTGTACACAGACCAAAAAGCAGTTGTACAAATAGAACAAATACTATCTTATTTAAAATCAGTAAAAGTGTTGGTCAGGGTTATATCTTCACACCATGCTTTTTTAAACTGTATAATTGAGCAAATAATCAGAGATGTTGACTATATAAAGAAGTACACAGTACAAAGTTTGGAAGATGACTTCTTATACCTGAGATATGAAGATGAGACACCCTAGATTGCTGAAAGTAAAAAAAGAATTGAAGCACTTGCTGGTGACGATCAAGAACTGTGTTTGTTAATATGGATTGCAATGTGTGGGAAACCAAAATTGTTACAAACTAGACCAATAGACAACTTCATGATAAATAGAGAAAAAGTTAGCCTCATCAAGGCTTTCATTTTGCTTGAATAGAAAATCAAAGCTCAGTGAAGCAGCAGGTAAAAAAAAAATCAAATGATATATTGCATCGATCAAATCTGCTGCACAAGACCTCTTCAAAGCATTGAAAATAGAAGACACTACTCTAAAGACTAAGGTTTGTCTGGTATTTTCAACCACCTTATAAGCATTGGAAAGTCAGGAAATGAATAAGAAAGACCCCAGAGATTTGATATGTTTGAATTATAGTATTGGCTAAGAATATTGAAATTGCCATGCACTGTCAAAAAAACAAATTAATCTCTCTTGGAAGAAGTGTGGTCAGAATGCTTCTTAAGAACTAGGATAAAGAAATTCTGGCTCTTTTACTTCGAACATGTTATGAGGAAAGACCAACTTCAGGAAAATGATATTGTGTTTGGTAAATTGGAAGGCCAGGAAAAAATAAAAATAAAAAAGTTAGACAGTCAAAAAGGTAGATTGACACAATCACAACAGCAATAGGTTTAAATATCATATTGTAATGATGGCACAGGACCAGAGAGCTTATTGTTTTGTTTTGCTCTACTGCATGTAAAGAATTGTTATGATTGTTACTGATTCAATGCCACCTAAAAATAACCATTGCCCCTTTCAGGCACTGGTCTCTGTCTTTATCTCTCTTTCCGCATGGCTATTCTTACCATAAGGCCTCCATACTTGCTGAGTTCTTCATCAGAAATATTTTACCCTTCAATTTTATCCTGACCAGCAACTAATTATTCTGAAGTCTTATCATTAAATACCTATTCCTCAGTATCTTCTTTTTAGATAGAGTGGCTAGTCTACCCTAGTCACAGAAAAGCAACAGTGCATTGTGTTTTTGTTTCTATTTACTTCACAATTCTTCTAATATGAATGCACTTACTAGTTTACTTAATAGTTATGCTTTTCTCATACCAGCATGTAATAACTGTAAGAGAAACACTTGTCTTTCTTGTTTACTTCTACTTTCAGAAGACAGATTAGTTCATGATATCTAATGAATATTCATTGAATGAAATAATGAACTCACTATAAAAATGAAAAGGGAAGATTAATGGGCAGTAACATGAGTGCATTTCCATTTTTAATTATAGGCTAGAATAAGGTAGGAAGGCAATCAAAAGAAAGTGAAATAAGTATATTCTATTTTTATACCTGGGTTTTACATAGAGAAAGTAAAAGGAAAGGATCTAATAGAATAATTATTGATGCTAAGTGCTGTCTGGTTAGTTTCTACCCTGTGTACAACAGGATGAAACACTCTCTGGTTCTTTGTCATTCTCATTTGTTCCTATGTTTGATCCCAATGCTCAAGCCACAGCCAATGCTTGAGACTATTCCTTTTTTTTTTTTTTGGCTGACCTTCTACTTTACCAAGAATGATGTTCTCCAAAAATGAATCCCTTCTGATAAATGTTCAAAGCTGTGTTTGTGTGTGTGCACTTAAACATTTCAATTTTTATTGGGGTCATTGCTTTGAGAATGATGACGGCAACAAATGTACAGATGTGTTTGACACAATGGATTGTGATAACAGTCGTATAAGCCCCCAATAGAATGATTTTTTTTTAAAAAATAATGAATTAAAATACAACACACACACACAAAGGAGAAAAAAAGAAATTATGGCCAAGAAAGTCATTTGGAGCAGTCCTACCCTGAGACATGGGTTGGCCATGAATTGAAATTGCCTTGAAGAAAAATAAGCAGCTACTATGTGTCAGAAGTTTAAATGTTAGCAGCTTATCTTTACAAAATTCTATTCTATATGTATTATTTTTCCTGTTGATTTATGAGAAAACTGACCCTCAACCTCCTTAAATTATGTTCACTTAAAAAGCAAAAAAAATTATTCTCACTTAATCAACCAATAAATAGGAATTTAATTCAGATATGCCTTATGTTTTCCTGTTTCTGATCTTTCTCTTTGAATACTATTTAGAGTGAGGCAAATAAGAGGAATCAATGCTTATTTAAAAAAAAGTAAAGGTTTTCTTCCAGAGACTCAAGGAAAAGTATGGAAACATTTTAAATAAACAGGAATACAAATGGGTTCAGAAGGCTTATGGATAAATGGAATTCAAAGATATTTCCATTTCTCTGTGGATTTTGGTGGTCATGTGACATGGAAAATAGAAAAGTTTTACAATACTCCCTGAGGACAGATGGGCAAATAATCTGAACAAATATAAGTGAAGGGGCTGTTTGTCAATATTGTAGAGCATCTTCCCTTAAAAAATTCAAATGTTGCATGATTTTTGAAGTGCTTCTGAGTCTTTGTATGTAGGTGATTATTCTGTTATTATAATTCTTATTTGGTTGCCTCTTTACTTGAACCAATTACGTAGAGATTTCTAGATAATTACTTAACACAAGTTTATAAATTTTATAATGCATATTTATAATAAAATAGTTTCATATTTAAATATCTTATAAATTTGAATTTTATATAACCAGCATATAAAGTTTTAAGGAGTCATGCCTGTTATAGAAAATAATAGCCAACATAAGCTTTCAAACTGGGAGTTGTTCTTCTTTGTATAGTAATATTTAAATGATAACATTAATTATATTTCTTAAAGGTAAAATCCCATCATGCTACAGATATGTTAATATTTGGGTATATGTATATATTTTATCTCCCCTACAATGTCTTATAACATTTTAATGGACGTATTGCAACATATTCTATATTTTTAAAATTATTTAGATTATATGTATTGTTTCATTGTGTTAGATATCATTTGCATGATCATACACAAAAATCAGTAGGAATCTGCTACATTTGAAAATTAATTATTACTGCTTCATTATTGTCTTTGAGAAGGTAAGAAGCAGTTGGATTCATCCTGATTTTCTTAAAGGAGTAGCAATTAGAAAGGGCATGCAGAACAGCTTTTCTCTCACTTCTCTCTAGTTTCTGTAAGACACAAAATGCTTGGAGCCCACTGCCTCTCTCATGCTAAGAAAAAAAAGCAATGTGCCTTCTCCCTTTTCATTTATTACTTAAAAGGGAATATGCTACTGATGATCTGTCATAAATTTTCATGGGAAAATATTATGAAAAAATTTTTAAGTTGAAAGTCGGCCTTTTAAAGATTTCCATAAGTTTTATTACCAGATCATATTATCTCCAACTTATGTTTATAGAGTAATATTTAATATAATAGAAAATTTATCCCAGATTAATTTATTTTTGTTTTAGTGCAGCATGGTAGCCTACTGGTATCATTTCTAATCATAATTGCTTTTTCTACATGAATCATGTTTTGAATTTCTTCATCCTCTACACTGGGCCGGCACGAGTGTCCAGGCTCTGTGGTACTTCCATGTTGGCCAGGTGTCAGTAATCAATTGCAACTGAGAGTGGAGGAACTTGGAAATAAAATGCACATGAACCCATGGTGTCTAGTTGAAGCTGATCATTAGCAACCCAGTGTGTAATCTACTGGTAGCAGACCAAGGTATAAGCTTGTTGATCAATTTATAACCTCCATCTAATTCTAGTGAGTTCTCTTACTTTTATAAGTAGCAGCCATACTTTATTAGTTTTTGAGTTTTTCATATTTTTAAGAAATCCCTCCACACAGCACCTAATTCACAATAAAATTCATGTATTAAAATATGGATGAGATGGAACAAAATGTATATAAATTACTAAATGCAAAACCCTAAGGTCAGGAGTTCAAGACCAGCAGCAACTGCAAAAGAGAAAGGCTGGACTTTCTACTCCTGTGAAGAGTCGCAGCCTCTGAAACTCACAGGGGCAGTTCTCTCCTGTCCTACACAGTCGCTAGGAGTCAGCCTCCACTCTCTGGCAGGGAGTTTGCTGATGAGATGGTTTATTTACTGACCTGAAGTAGGTGCCAAGGTGATTTCCCACTTAAATATGTTTCTGAAATAGCCTTGATAATATTCTCACTTCTTTGCAACCTATCTGACCTATTTTATTATGGTAATCATAAGCAGAACAAAATTCAAAACCCCCCTCACTACCTTTATGACACATCTGTCTCGCCATGCCCATACAGGGCAGAGAAGCACTGTCACTTGGGAGTTCCAAGACTGCAAGTTCTTATTTTCAACCATTTTATGGGGGGCTCATCCAACTCTTATCACAATCCATACATGCATTTCAAACCCATGTGTACATGTGTGACAAGCCTGTCTGTACATTTGTTGTCATCATAATTCTCAAAGCATTTGCTTTCTACAGGAGCCCTTGGTATCAACTCCTCATTCCCTCCCTCCCTTCTTGCTCTTCCTCCCTCATGAACCATTGATAATTTATAAATTACTATTTTGTCATATCTTATACTGTCCAGCATCTCCCTTCACCCATTTTTTCTGTTGTCCACCCCCCGGGGGGGTCATATGTAGATCCTTGTGAAAATTTGACAGCTGTTTTAGAGATATAAATTTTTCTTCTTCAAATTTTGCAGTACACATTTCAGAACTTATTTCAATATATAGAAGTTGATGGATAACTCGTGCTAAATGTTGCAGAGGTGAGGTTGACTATAAACTTCTTTATAAGAGTATTCCTAACTTTCAATAGTCCCTGTGCAGAGGTGGAGAAGTTCTGTCATCTTATAACAAGACTGGGACCTTTTAATTTTAGTAAGGGAATTCAAACTCTGACAGATATTTTGGTTTCAGAATGTTTGAATTTATATTTATTGTGACAAACTCACTCCCAGTAAGTTGATTTTAGCTCATAGTAAGCCTGTAAGACAGAGGGAATCTTGTCCTGTGGGTACTTGGGAAACATTCTGTAAATATTTCTAGGAGCAGAAACATTCTTCTTTGTGTTGCAATTAGTGGATTCAAATAGCTGATCTTGTGTTTCTTAGTCAAGCACATAATCCCCTCAGCCATCAGCTCTTTATTGTACAGAACTCTTATTTTGGGTTCTTTAAGATAACAACTTGGAACTAACTGCCTGCTATTCGATTCCTAATAGAGGTGAAGGGAAACATGGGGAAAAATCCCAAGTTCAAGTAATTTGTACTATTCATATCCTTGTATCAGTGTACATCTAAAACCTGACCTAAATATTTAGTGCAAGACAAACTACTTTAAATAAAATCAGCATGTACTTCTATTTCAGGCTAGCTAACACCACATTAAAACACCATGACTTTTTATAGGCAATCGGAGTTATGAGTGGCATGTGGCATATGTTATATGTCTCAAACACTAGAAGTGTTGGGGAAAACTGACACCATTTTTGGAAACAGCAAGTTAGGTATGCCCAGAAAGAAGTGTAACATTGGTGTGTTGGCAGTATTATTCACCCTCTTCACCATATAAATATCTTAGCAGACTTTTCATATACTTCTATAGAATTCTCATGCCAAACAATTTTCTAGAATTGACAGGAAACTACAACTGTGGTCTGAAGAAGCAGAGTCCAGAATAAGAGAGGCTAGGAACCAGAATTTAGATTCCAGTAATTATGACTTGACCCAACAATAACACTGAAGCAGTTGCTTTTATTCTGGAAAAGGGTCACTGTAGCAGAAAGAGATAATCCACAAAATTTGTGACCAGGTTACCTTCAGTAGAATAAAGGACAATTTAGGTGTAGTTAAGAACTAACTACCTAACATTTGAAGGATATTTTAGGTATAATTAAGGTTGTAGACTATGAAAAGCAGGGGAAATCTCTGATAGAAAGAATAAAATCAGAAAGAGATTCATAAGAAGGGTATATTGAAGAGGTGCCAATCATGAGAAAGATTTGTAATGGTGTTATTGGTTCTGCAATGTATGGACCCACTTTCAAGAGTGAGGGAGAGGCTTTTCAAAGCCAGGAGAGGCCTCTTGCTGACAGCCAACAAGGAAATTAACAGTACAACCATAAAGACCTGGAAGCTGGCAACAACCTGAATGCTCCTGAAAGCAAATTCTTCCCTTGAATTTCCTGACAGGAATCCAGCTATTTATTTCAGCTATGTGAAGCCCAGAGCAGCCAAGCCAGCAAAGAGAACTAATATTTCTGAACTGCAGAGGACAAAGAAAATAAATTCTTGTTAAGAACTACTAAACTTATAGCTAAGGGTTCCTCATGGTGCAATGGTTAAATCTTGAGCATTCTGAATTTTGCAAGTCTGAATTCACCCAGTATCTACTTTGGAGAATGAACCTGGGCATCTGTAGGAAACCTAAATTACTCTTTTCTCTTGTTTCATTTTCACTTTTAATTCTTATTCTTTTCACAACTCTGTGAGAAAGATGAAATAGGAATTATTACCCCTTTCCCATCTCCCATTGTCAACTTCCATCTGTTCCTCACTGTGCCTTTGACAAAGCCACAGGATATATGAACTTGGAAATATTTGTGTATTGGTTTTACAATTTTTCTGCTTTGCAGACAGTGACACTAACAGCAGGAGAGATAGCTGAGTTATTCTAAGACACTATTTCATTTGATTCAGTATTTGAAGTGTGTATTGAATGACGAATACTTTTGATTTCTATGATAAAAATTTTAGCTTCTAAGTGAAAGCCCATCCTGTAAAGAGAAGACAAATAAAAACTGCCCATAGTCAATGTTGGCTAGAGGTAAGTATTAGTGTTAAGACAAAGCGTAGGCTGAGCCCCGGTGGCGTAGTGGTTGTGCACGGGACTGCGGCCCACTGGGATGGACAATTCCCAAAGGTTGGGCCTCCTACTCCCCCCACCAGGGCAGTGATGCCTGAAAAAAAAAAAAAAAAGACAAAGCATATGCCATGAAAGTGAGGTAATCAGTAAATGTTGATGTGATTAAGTCAAAACTTTACTCTAGGACATCTTTAAAGTCATTTTGTTAACATGAAACAAAATGAGAGTCATATCAAAAGTACATTTGTGTGTGTGTGTGCATGTGCGTGTGTGTGTTTGTTGCTGTTCAAATGATCAAAAACTTGTTGTGTACTGTCCAGTCAATTCTGATGCATGTCTTTGCTGGTAGGTCTGATTGGTCAGTTTCAACTTATAATCACTCTGAACAGAAGCAGGAACTGTCTTCACAATCTTTGTTACCTTTGTCTTCACAATCTTTGTTACCTTTGGGTTCACTGGTGAAGTCACTATCAATCGATCTCATTAAGGGTATTCTTTGTTATCTTCTTCCCTGGACTCTCTGCAAGAATAATATTGCCCTTTTCCAGGGACTGGTCCTCAGTATATGAGATGATTGAAAATACAATTGCTTGATCAGACTCAGGTTGGTCTTCAAAGTGACATTTTTTTTCTTTTTAGGACTTCAAAGGAATCCTACAAACCCATTTGCACAACACAATGCATCATTTATTTTCTTGACAGCTGTTACCATGGACATTGCAAGTAGATTCAAGTAAAATTAAATAATTGACAACTTCAGTATTTCATTTATCATGATCCTGCTTACAATTCTGAAAAATTTTGTTACTTCTGTGTTTAGATGTAATCTTTAATTATCTTCTGGAAGTCAATCAAGTTATTTTCATTTTTAGAATGAAAGATTGTCATCTGCATATGCCAGGTTGTTAATGATTTTCCTTCTAATCCTGATACTTTTCTGTGTTTTTCATATAATACAAATCTAAATCATACCTCTCATGATTTTAGTATCTCCTTTGCCTGTCTCTTGGTCTTTGTAAATTTCACATGAGCATCTGCATCGTGATCTCTTTTGTGCTTTGGAGTACTCAGAAAACTCTTTTATAGGTTTCAGAAGGAGCAGCCTAGAGAAAATAGGAGTGTTCTGAGGGTCCTCCAGACTCAAATGCTGCATCGCTGTTTAGTCTTAGCCATTGATTTCAGTTTTTACTTGACAGAAAGCCTCTTCTACTTCTTTCTACCAAATCCTCCCTAAATTTAAAATATTAATAAAACAAAGCAGAGCAAATCCCTTCCTTTTGTTTGCAATGCATCCTATCCACGTTGCCTCACACCTCTCACAACCAATTATCTATTTGTTCCCTCCACATTTTCTTTTTCTACTTACCCTTTGGACTCCTTTCATGACATTTAAACATGTTCAAGTATCTCACCAATATTATTGTAAGATATTTTCATTCCATATTTTCAGCTCCACGCCCCCCAAATTGACTAGCAATATGCAATTTCTATTTTTCTAATTTCTACTGCCTCCTCAATCAATTTCACGAGGACTGCTAATGTTGCTGCTGTGAGTTACTGAATGAAGTTCTACACTGGGCCTCTATAAGGAGGTAGACCTTCCCCAGAGAGTTTCCTGAGCTATACATTTTCTGCAGGAACAGATCACTGGGTTTTTACTCATGTGAAGCCACTAATGGGTCTTAATTGCCAATCTTTTAATCAATAAGATTAGCATTTAATAATTAAACCATTAGGCCTTATTATTAATTGCAATAAACTCCAAACCAAACCCACTACCACCAAACTCTCAGTAACTCTGGAAATAAGTTTCCAAGGCTGTAAATCTTTACAGGAATAGATAGCCTCACCTTTCTCCTATAGAACAAGGAGTGGATTTGAACAGGGGACATTTTGGTATTCAGTCTAATGCTTAAATGTCAGCATAATCAATGGCAGTCCTTAATCAATTAGTCTAAAGACTTTGCACATTTCCCAGAATTCATTTTATTTGACTGATGAGTTACATGATACTGTTAAGCACACATACCTTAAGGAAAATCCCTTACATTGAAATCCAATAACATGCATAAAATATCTTCACAAATTACTCAAAACCTAAGTTAGTACAAACCTTTTACAAAGATAGTTAAACTTAAGGATCTCTATTGTCAGAATGATTTAGCATCTAGCTGTTAACTAAGTTAAGGTCGGTTGTGAGACTTAACTAGTGGCTCTACGAAGACTTGAAGATCAACTCCTATGAGATTTACATAATAGATAACCTGATGAGTTAGTTTCTCTCTCTCATGGGGTTACTATTAGTCAAAATAGACCCAATGACACCAAACAGCAGTTATAGTTAACATCTGCCTAAGTAAGGGAGGCATTACCTAAGCAAAACTTCCTTTGCTAAAGCTTCCCAAGATGCTTTTTCAATAAAATAATGAAAATAATATAATATATTCCAGGCTTCCTTCTCATAGACTTAGCTCAAGGTGATGTGAGGTTCTTAATCCTGAATAATACCTGATAAAAGTTAATCTGGCCGATTCTACCCTTGTGCAATTGACAGGTGATAAGCAGTCTGGGGGGACACATGTAAAATTGAGATCCAGTTTTATCTGGTGCAATTCCACAAACAAAATAGAGAGGTTGTTTAAATTTTAAGTTCAACCAAAAACCTGAAGGAACATCTGAAGGCTTGAAGATAAAGAAATACGACTTCAAAAATATTAAACCTACTTAAGTGTTAAATTAAACTTAATATTTTAAATATTAAAGCTCTTCTATTAGGAATAACTAAATAATAAAACTTTCCTAATAGAAGGAAAGCATTTCCTAACATAGTGCATAAAGTTGTTATAATTAAACAAATGACAAAAGCCATAATAAATATTTATGAACATAATGAAATATGATTAGAATTCATCCAAAGGAAAAAAAAACAAGTAAATGAAATCTTGAAGATTAATGATGGTTCATAATATAAAGAATAAGGCAATGGATATAGAGAATTCCGGAAATTTGAGAAATTCAAAATTTAACTGTGTTATTTTGTAAATTGAAATGACCTATTTGTCTTTCTGAATTGCATTGATCTGATCAGTTGTCACAATAAAACAACAATGTAATGATACAGAGGAATCTACATACATAGCTAATAGAAAATGACATGAAAATTGATAGAGAAAATATAGAATTATTTCACCAAGTACCCAAAAATCTTTTATAGGCAATGTATTCCTGAGGGAGGGAGATGGTCTTAAGCAAGCACCTACTGAAAAATAAGCATAACAATTGCAGATGTTTGCCAAAACACAACAAGACCACTAGGTAACACCACGATAAATGGAGAAAAGATTATGGTTCACTTTATTAGGGTCCACAACCAACGAGAATGGAAGTACCAGTAAGACATCAGATAGTATAATGTATTGGGCAAAATTCTTGCAAAAAAATCCTCAAAGTGTTAAACAAAGATGTCAGTATAGTGAGCACTATGGTGTGCCTACACCAAGCCATACTATTTTCTTTCACTTCTTACGCAAACAAAATCAGGACAACAGTTAAGAAAGACTGAAGAGTTGATGCCTTTGAACTATGAAGTTGTGGAAGAACATGGAATCTAGTATGGACTGTCTCAAGTATGAACCAATCGGTCTTAGAAAAAGCACAGTCTGAATGTTTCTTGAAAGAAAGGATAAGGGAGACTTAATCTCATGGATTATGTACATGCTTCACAGTGGCCAGTTCCGGAGGGAGGATCTGCTTTATAAATTACAGACAAGGTGGGGGAAAATAGGAAGCTTCTCCATGAGTTGGATGGACACAGGAAATGCAACAATCATATAATCATGGTTGTCAGTGTATCAAAGAACCAGTGTTTTTCTCTATGAATCAGAATCAACTTGATAGCATCTAAGAGCAATAACAATTAACAGGCTGGGAAAAAAATTAAAAAGTTTGATTGCAAGTTCAAGGGGGTTGGGGTATGTGTTTAAACATTCAGCAGCAACTCTATGTATGCTAGACTAGACCTGGATTTCTTAAGGCTTATTGGACTGGTAACTTTCATACACAGATTGCCAAAACTCTCTTCTGAGGGCCATTTTGTGGGTTTAAATTGTCAACTTTGTGGCTAGTGGTTGAGCATTTCAATGTTTACACCAACAGGGACACCTCGTACAAAATACAGAGAAACATTATATTTATTTATAAATAGGTATAAATGGAGGCAGTTTTCAGGCATCAGGAACAAAAATCATATCATTACGTGCTCCTATTCCTGATATGGTCACTGAAGACAAAGTTGTGCGTTAGCAATTGTGGTGAAGAAAGCTGATGGTGCCCTGCTATCAAAAGATAGAGCTTCTGCAGTCTTAAAGACATGCAGGTAAATAAATAGTCATCTAGCCCAGAAGCAATAAAGTCCTCACAGAAGAAGCACACCAGCCTGTGTGACCACGAGGTGTTGAAAGGATCGGGTATCACGCATCAATGAACTAAAGATAATATCATTGTAAATGAGGGGAAAATACAGATTGGGGACTCAAGGTCCATCTGCAGGGGAAGTG
The DNA here is from genome assembly GCA_004026705.1 of Nesogale talazaci. NCBI lineage: Eukaryota > Metazoa > Chordata > Mammalia > Afrosoricida > Tenrecidae > Nesogale > Nesogale talazaci. The sequence goes on along the minus strand of PVJH01001016.1, from coordinate 49,682 downwards.
GCACCCCCTTACAGAAGGGTGGTGGGGTACAGTCATGGTACAGTGTAGCAACAATGAAATATATCTCTTTCCTCAAGTTCTAAGATGCTTCCTCCCTCCCACTATCTACCTTACAAATTCGGTTAGACCAGAGGTTCTACATTGTACAGATGGGAACCAGAAACATGGGGAATCCAGGATAGATGATCACTCTATTACCAGTGGGGACAGTGGTGATACCTGGAGGATGGGGAGACGGTGGGACCAGTTATAAGAATCTACATACAACCTCCTCCCTGAGACAATGAAGAAGAGGGTGAAGGGAGACATCAGACAGTGTTCAACAAGACAAAACTAAAATATTTTGTAAATCATCAAGGGTTCATGAGAGAAGGGCGAGCGGGCAAGGGTGGAAAAAGGAGGAGCCAATAGCAGGAGCTTAAGTGGAAAGAAAATGTTTTGAGAATGATGATGGCATCAATGGTACAAATGTGCTTTGCATACAATGGATGTTTGGATGGATTGTGCTAAGAGTTGTATGAGCCTCCAATAAAATGATTAAAGAAATAGCAATCATTTTCACTTTCATTCCTTTATAACATGATATTTAATGTTGGGCACCATTTTAAAAATATTTTTGGAAAAATATGTACCATAAGAACCAATATGGGCCAATTAATCTCAACAAAATAAAACAATTGCATTAATGCAATCTTATTAATATGCCAGTAAAAATAGGCATTATATAATGGTTGCAAGTATATTGGAGTGGGATTGACTTAAAATAGTCTTGCAGGAATTTTTTGAAGGCATAAAAGCTGACCAAATGCACGGACACAAGTCGATGTAACTCATAGGGACCTTACGGGACATGGTTGAACTGTCTCTTTGATCTTTTGAGATTTTAATATTTTGAGGGAGCCCTGTCACCCCTTTAGCAGCTGGTGCTTTTGACCTGCTGAGCCTTAGTTAGCAAGCACTAGACCAACACTGCATAGAAAGGTTTTTACAAATGGTGTTTGGGGTCTGCATCGTTTTCAAATTTTCTAAAAATGAGTAGCTCAAATCCATGAATTTAAAATTTTATGTTAAAGTTTGCCCAATAAGTAATCACAGAATCTTATGCATTTTTTGAAAGTATAAATGTTACGATTGATATGGCTCAGAATATGAACACAACTTTGCTTGAAGTAGCAGAACTTCTGAATTAACATTGCTTTATTTTTTTGCATCACAACACATTTTTGTAGTAATTTTATCAGATTTCACAATTAGATAAGTTTCCTAAATATTTCCAAGGGATTTTTGCTGAAAAGTCATGAGAGGTATGTATGAGGTTTAAGTTAACACCACGAAAGTGACGCTAACTACAACAGCAGGCATAACTTATGATAGCATCTGAAAATAAACAGGAAAACACAATCTTATGAGAAATATTCATATAAAATAATATTGTTTTTCAAACATAAACTAATTTGAAGCATTTAAAACAATCACAGTGAAGGCATATTTATATTTGTAAATACAGGATAACCAAGCTACTCATTTTTTGTTGGAGAATTTGTCTTCTAAAGTATGTCACTGAATATGATTTCTTGGTTGATTTATTACGTCTTGGAGATTAGAGATTTGCAAAGAAAATGCTGACAGCATTTTGTTCAGGCAGGAAGATTGCTTGCACTATAATTAGATAAGAATTTAATTATCTTAGCTGATGCTGAGCAGAAAAGCACCACAGATAAAAAAACAAATTAGATTCATGAAGCTTCATTTTTAATAGAAAAACTACAGCATTATTTAGCAATATATCCAGTCTTTCAAAGTCAATATGACCATCATCGGCTATTATCCAACTGGGGCAGGAATTCTAAAATGACAGCTTTAAGTTCTAGAAATAACCATTGCTTTGCAACAAAATTTAAAATGAGATTCTTTTTGTACTTGTCTTTGCATAAGCCACATTGGGACTGTTTTGAGGAGCATGAAGCTTGTTAAATGGAAGACCAGTGAGTCACTTTCCAGTGGAATAAAAATAGCATGAGGCTTAAAAACATAATCTGCAAGAAAATCAGTTCAGCTGTAGGTAGCAGGGTTTTAAATATATATATTAATTGCAAATATGAAGAAAATAATAGGATTCGAAGTGGGAGTAGACTTAGGGATTGAAATGTGCTAGATTCACTAACATGACAAGAATGTACATAAAAATACTAATTATTCCAGGTGAAAATTTTAATCAAAGTAAATATGGTGTCCTTTTGATCATGAGTCAAGTCTAAAGGGTAGGGAATTCTTATCACTAATTAGAAGGAATTTTCTCCTTTAAAAGAGGATGTAGGCTTCTTCGAATGACATTGATAATAATGACTATGCCGTACAGTCTAAGGATAAGTCCTGGTGCATAGTAGTTTAAAATTTGGGCTTCTGCCTTCAGTTCTGTAGTTGCAAACCAAGAGCTGGAGGAGCACAATGAGGCTTCCTGCTCAGGAACAGATCTTGGCAACCTGCAGGGGCGGTTCTATCCTTTCCTGTAGGGTTGCTATCAGAGCAATTTGATGGCAAAGACTTTGTTTTTCTGGAATTTTTTGTTTTAAGGTGGAAATTTTGTATATATATATATATATATATATATGTCTTTCTGTAGTCCTTTTTAGCAGTTATCTTAGCGGTAGTATTTCATTCACCTTGATAGTGGAGAAAGGGATGTACTTCATTTGCAATTAAGATTTTTATTCATCAATTTTACTTTCAAACCTGAAGGTAGTTTAATAGTGTTTATTTATTGTACAGAGGGGAGTTATTTTTGTGAGCACTGTATAAGCACATTGATTATGATTCTCTAATTTATTTTTGAGGTCATAGAAAGAGAAAGAGATATCTTAAACTTAGATGCATTCACTTTTATGTTGATTATTCCATAGCAAAATTATTCTAGTATGTGCGACTTGATCTAATTTATGATTATTTATATATAGCATATATAATACAGCAATATAAAAATCTATGTATGTAGTAAACACTGTTAAAAACTATAAATATTTTGCAATAATATCTAATTTTCCTGAATAATCCAAAATTATAGTCATAACATGTTAGAATTATGTCTGTATTGTTCTTTCCAATGTGGAAGTTCAGCAATGACAACAAATGACAATAATTCTTGAGGATGTTCCTCTTTTGCTGACCCTCTAATATACCAAGTGTGTCAAGTCCTTTTCCAGTATGTTATATGAACTTTCATCATCTTTGAATCTAAGGAACATTTTGGATATACTTCCTCCAAAATGGATTTGTTTGTTTATCTGAAACTTCAGTGTACTTTCAATGTTCTTTGCCAACACCGTCATTCAATTGTATCAATTTGATGTATAGAGCACTAGTGATTAAAGCTTAGATTAGTTGTGGGCTTATGTCAAGGACATCATGTGTGTTAGCTTTGTCTAGATACAAAATTAGGTAGGACACATGATTTTGTATACATGCATAATTTATATATGTATATGTGTAAATACATAGGTATATATTGTGTGTATAAATGTATATGGATAGATGTATACAGCATGAAGGAGTATAACCCCTAATTAGTCCACACAGCAGGACAGAGGGTTCAGTTCAACTCACTTGTGTGAAACAGTGAATATACCGGAAGGCCTTCCACTCACAAAGGCTACTGGGTGCAAGGTCAAGGAAACAAAAGCTGAACCTTCTTTAAACAATTCATGCAGTCTGGCCACAGGCAGCAAACAGCAGGACAGATCACCAACAGTCAGCAGCTCAGGAACTTAGCAAAGCAGGCCAGATGGGATATGACCTCAAGCGATGCAAGACCACAGGATCCACCAGCCTCAAGCTCAAGCAATGAATACGGCAGCAATGTGACAAAGCAGGTCTCGAAGGAAGCTCAATCTCTAGTAACACGATCCATGGGTTAGTTGCCCCATAAGTAGTGTACCTCACAAGTTGAGGCAGACAACAAGCTAAAACAGCCACACACTGGTCAGATCACCAGAGAGCAAGAGAAGTCCAAGTGACAGGGGTGAGGGGATGGACTTGTTGAGCCATTTATCTCTTTGCCCTCCAATCAGATTGTGGATTAATTAATACCAAATGCTCCTATTGGCCAGGTTGGCACAATAAACCTACCTATCACATCACACATGAGGAAATAAAAGACCAAAATGAATATTAGGAAACTTTGAAATTCATTTGAAAATACAGTAGCTGAAGTGAATTGATGAAGTAAAAGTTCAGAAATAACATTTCAAAGGGTCGCTCCAAAATTCAAAGTAAGTATTATGAAATGTTTAAAGATCTAGCTTAGAAAATTAAAAAGGAAGAACTTGTTTCGTGTTTCTCTAGCCAAAAGAACTTAAGGAAGGAAGGAAGAAAGGAAGGAAGGAAGGAAGGAAGGAAGGAAGGAAGGAAGGAAGGAAGGGAAGGAAGAAAGAAAATCAATGCTCAGTGCTCAACCGCTTTAGGAGCTAGTATCTGATCAAGAATTGATGGCATTAAATGAACAGTTTCAGGGTGCTCTAAAGGCGGAGCAAAAGCAATCATCCCTCGATTGCCAGATCAACTGAGAAATTTCACTAAATGAATGCAAAGGTAGAAGCACTCACAATGAATGTGCTTGATAGCTAAATGCTCCATTTACTGGAAAAGGACCACATTTGTGCCATTCCCAAGAAATTATCAAATGGAATATGGAAATTACTTCATAATATCACTAAGATCAGACACAAGTCGAATTATACTGAAGATAATTAAAAATGATAGCAATCACATCCACAGTGATGTGACAAAAAATCAAGACAGATTATGATGATAATGCAGAATGAGAGAGATGGTTGATGCTAAATGCATCTTGCTTTAAAGCAGGAAATATCAAAAAGTTGTAGAGATAGAGAATTCTGGGATACTTAACTGCTATTTCACAATCTGTACATAGAGAACATGGGGATAATGTCTGGTTCTAAATAAGGAAAGGTATGAATCAAGGTTATATGTTTTAAAAATAATTTTTAAAATACTTCTATTGATGGCTCTTAAATCTCTTATCACAATTCATACATTCATCCAGTGTATCAAGCACATTTGCATATATGCCACCATCATCATTTTCAAAGCATGCTCTTCCCACTTGAACCCCTGATATCAGCTACCCATTTCTCCCCACTCCCTCCCCAACCCACCTGCCCTCACAAGTCATAGTTTATTATTTTCATATCTTGCATCATCCTCTGTCACCCCTCACTCACTATTCCATTATTCATCCCTCTGGGAGGGTATTATAAATCGATCCTTGTGATCAATTCCATCTTTATCCCATTACCCTCTCCTAAAACTCCTGGTATCTCTACTCTCATTGTTGGCCCTAAAGGGTTTATCTATCCTGGATTCCCTGTGTTGAGAGTACCTATCTGTAACAGTATATGTGTTCTGGTTTAATCCAATTTATAAGATAGAATTGAGGTCATGATAGTGGCATGAAGAAAACATGAAAAAACTAGAAGAAAGTTGTGTGTTTCATTGGTGCTACACTGCACCCTTACTGACTCATCTCTTCTGTGACCCCTCTGTGAGGGGATGTTCTAGTCTCTAAAGATGAGCACTAGGTCTCTACTCCATGCTCCCACCCCCTATTCAACTTAGGTATGGTTTCGTTCTGGGTCTTACATACCTGACACCTGACCCCAGGGACACCTTATGATCACACAGGCTGGTGGGCTTCTTCCATGTGGACTTTGTTGCTTTTCAGCTAGATGGCTGCTTGCTTTTCTTCAAGCCTTTAAAACCTCAGATGCTGTAGCTTATGATAGCCAAGAACCATTCAGCTTTCTTCAACACATTTGTTCAGCACCTATTTTGTCTTCAACAAATGTGTTGGTAATGTGAACATCACAGAATGCCAGATTGTTAGAACAAAATGTTCTTGTGTTAAGGGAGTACTTGAGTTGAGGCCTACTGTCTATCTGCAATCTTAATTCTTTTTTTTGGGGGGGGGGCGGGTATCACTGCTCTCTGGTGCTCGTGGGAGCTACCCAACCCCTGCTCCTGAGAGCCGCCTCTGGATTTGAACCGCCAAGTCCGCGGGCCACAGTCCTGCACTCAACCACTTATGCCATGGGGCTCATCCCCTTAATTATTATCATATAGATATGAGTACATAGTTCTATTCCCCTCTCACTATATATGTATATGTGTGTGCATATTTGCATATGCACAAGCCTGTATTTAGGCCTCTATAAATGCCCTTTGTCTCCTGATTCTGTTTTCTACTGCCTTTTACTTTCCTCTTGTCCCATCATAATGTTTGACCTTAATTTGATTTTAGTAATTCCTTGCTGCTACACTGCTTTTGATAAGACCCATTAGGCATTCTATGCCCTTTTCTTCATTGATTTTAGTTCACTTGTTGTTCTCTTGTTCCTGCATTGGCTTCCCAAACCCATACCTTCCTCCCAACTCCCCTTTCCCTGTATCCTCCCAGAACCATTCGTCCTGTTTTTTTATCTCTGAATTATTTACCTGACCTATTTTATCTAGATAGACATGCAGAATAAGTGCATTAACTAGGCAAACCAGTGCATTAAAACAACAAATGAAGTCAAAACCAATTAAACAATAACAACAAACAAAATAAAAATAGCACAAAGAAAGCCACTGAAAAAATGGAAAAGCCTATAAAGAATTCAAAGTCTGTTTGTTGGACTTTACCAGTGTTTTCCAGTAGAGTCTGATAGAGTGCCACACCCTGTCTCCAAAGTATATTTTTGATGTCCCTGGGGATTTCATCACTCTCTCTGCTGCTCCGCTGAATGCCCTCAGTGCCTCATGCCAGACTGATGGGGTCTGATCATATACTATTCCATACTATTGTCTCCAGTGCTGTCCCCTGAAGCCCCATGGTTCAGTGAGAGGCACCATGTCCCATGGTGGCATCATTCCTCCAGTCCTCCCCATGTGTTGTCTGCTTTGAGCAGCAGCAGCATCCTTGGCCTTCAGGCCTGGTGGGTCAGGATGTCCTTTCTTCCCTCTCCATCCCTTTGTGTTTCTCTACTGTGCTCTAATCTGATTTGCCCATCGCTGGAGGCTGTAGTGCAGCCTTTCCTCTGTAATGCATTCTTCTGAGGGAGGGGTGTGTCTACATATGTGAGATTGAGACCTGTCCCGCAGACCTCTCTATTGGTTCCCTGTTATATTCTGTTATGTTTTATTCAAGGTCTTGGTACATTGGGCTGACCCCTGGTCTCTCTCACTCTCCTGTGGAAATATAAGCAACATATCCCCTCTGGGGGGTTAGTCCCCTGCTCCCCCCAATGACATTTTGTTCTCTTTCTTTTCTCATCTTATTAATTGGCTGCTGTATGTATCCCTAGATTCGTTTTGGCCCCTGCCATAGTTATTGAGCCTCACCCCAGGGATGTATGTCTATAGTAGTTTTTTCCCTTCTGTCCCGTTTTTGTTGTTGTTGCTTTGAAGCTCACCTCAGTGGAGTCATGTTGCTATCTTTTCAATATATTTATTCAATCTTCATGCTGAGCAAATATTTAAGAAATTATATTATGTGAAAAAACATGCAGCATAAGGGCTGATGTGAATCTTTTTAAAAAATTGCAAAATATAGATGTAAAAACATTAAAAACTAAAAAGGAAGAGGACTTGAAACCTTGATAGAAAAATATCAAATACTAAAGTCTTCAATATGAATTAAACCTCAATATTCAACATAAATCCTCAAAATTGAACCAATAAAAAGTGTTATGATAAATGGAGAAAATATTAAAATTATTCAAGATTTCATTTTACATAGACCCACAACCAATACACTTGAAGATATTTTCATTCAAAACTGCTGCAAAAGATACCTGTAATGTGTTAAAACCAAAATGTTACTTTGAGAATTAGAGCACACTGGATCCAAGTTGTGGTATGTTCAATCATTTCAGAGTGCTAAAAAAAAAAAATGCATCTTTCATGGATGAAATACAACCAGAATGCTTCTTAGAAATGAGGACAGCAAGAGGTCTTCTCATATATTTGGGCATGTTTTCAGGAATGACCAATTGCCAGAGGAGGACATCATATCTGGTTAAAAAAAAAAAAAGATGGTCATCAGAAAAGGCCAAGGTCTTTAACAAGATGGACTGCCATATGGGGACAGCACAAGGTTGAGCCATGTTTCTTTCTGTTGTTTATAGTTACTACAAATCAGAACTGTCTCTTGGTACCTAACAATAACCAACAATCAGAATTTTAAAGTGTCTCTTGGTACCTAACAATAGCCAACAATCAGAATTTTAAATTTTAAAGTGTTGATTTTCTTTTGTGCTGAACGTATTTCCCCATACTTTCTTTCTATAGAAAGATTGATTTTTCTTGTCTTCAAGGAAAGAACACTGAAGAAACAGGTGCCCTGGTAAAATGTGGTGAAGAAATCACCTGACACTCAAGTATCAGCAAGATTAACATTCTGTGTCCTAAAAGTTAGTCTTAAAACAAGCAGCCACCTAAGTGAGGTGTTAATAAGTCCCCATGAAAGAAGTGCACCAGACTATGTGTTCCTAGGTTTTAAATAATAAAATACATGGCCAGAGAAGGGAGCTATATTATATCTTAAAATTTGAGCAACCGTTTTGCAGAATGCTGTGGACGACAGTAAAAGCCCTAAAAGCCATTTTCGGGGTCCCTATGTGTCTTAAGCCTCCAGAACCTTATCTGACCTTTGAACAGGGCTGTGGGTAGCCTTGCTAGCAGACAGAGTGCATCAAGAAGTGGATTAATGCAGATGTACTTATATTAAAATTTAACTCCTTATCATATGGTCTCCTCTTTGATCTATTTTAAATTTGTTCTATTTTTTATTATTTGATGTTTTCTTTTCAAGTGAAATCTTTCTCTGTTTTATTTTGTTATGGTTGTTCTTATTTTTCTTTATATGAAATCCATGAGAGGTAAATCCAAAAAAGATTGATTATTATTTGCCTTCAAGGAAAGATCATTGAAGAAATGGGACAATAACTAGTTCACCAGTTTCTTAGGGTTTCTTAGGCATGGAAGGTTGATGAGAAATAGGAAGATAATGAGTACAAGAATTAAGAAAATGTTCTAAAATTTTAGTGATGATTGCAGAACTGTTTCAATTGGTTTAATTCACTGAATTGTATGATGTATGAATTATAAGTCAATAAAACAAAATAAACTATTTGATTTTAAATGCTACATGTTTCTTAGCAGTGTAATATCAGTTAAAAACATGGTGCATTAAGTATTTACTAAGTGAATGCATAAATGGCTAATGTATAAATGCAACATCTTTGGAAATTGTTAGTGGATATCCTGAAGTGAAAGAAATGCAACAATGAGAACATCTAGCAAATGTTGTAACTGATTATCACGAATCAAAAGAGCAGAGACTTTACAGAGGTCTAGAACAGCAGTATGGGGGGGGGGGCGCTATTTTAATTCCATTGCAAATACCAGTAATGGATATCCACACCAATCTACTTGAGAAATAATAATAAAACAAACAAACAGAAGATATTATTTTTGTTTTAGAAATTGACTCCCAGAATGTTCAGGGATAATGCAGGTTAATAAGGACACTGCTAGGGCTGGTGCAAGGGTCAGTGAGGGCAGGGTTATGTTTTTAAATGCTCAAGTATGAAAATAATGGTACTGCAAACACATAGGAGTGCTTGCAGTTTGGTTACAGCATCAAATAGTAACAGTCATTAATTCAGATTAAAACAATAGTTATTAAGAAGACAAAAATGATTTAACTTTAAAGAAAATGCGCTGAATTCTTTTATGACTTAGTTAATCATGTGGAGTGGGAAATTATCCCAGTATGACATTAACACATCTGGAAGTACAGAGAGGTACCAAATGGGAGGGATGGATATAAAATCATGGTTCTATAAAGCAGGATAAGTAACATAATATGGACAAATGAGGTGCTCAGAATCAGGATACAGATTCAGGGTAGTGGCTTAAACTAGGGTTGTGCCAGGAGAAAGTAATATTACATTTGAAAAAATACTCGAGAGATAATTCTATATAATTTGTTGATATATTTCATACAGGATAGGTATGAGGAGGTGAGGAAAAGGTATGAGCCAAAAATAATTCCCAAATTTCTGGCTTTCATAAGTAGATAGCTTGTGCTATAATTGCCTGAGATAGAATCAGGTGTGATCCTTCAAGAAAATATCTATTAACAGGGAAACCAGAAGATATAGTGTTGGTCTTTTACTTAGCTATGTATTTACTGAGCTGTGGGAGCTTAATATGTTGTTAGGATTCTGGAAATTATTTCTTTGGTGTTTAAATCAACTAACAGATTAGGAAGAAATCCCTAATGTTCTATTTTGTAAAATTAACCAATGAAAATCCTGTCGAGCACAATAGAATATTGTTTGACACAATGTTGGAAGAGGAGCCTGCTAGATTAAAAGGTGCTCAAAACATTCAATGGTCACATACCAACGAAAGTGAAGATGAAACAGGACCAAGTAGGCACAACTCCATTCTGTTTTACAAAAAGCCCCTTGAAGTAGGAATTTATTCTACAGCAAGCAACAGCAGAACAACACAATTTACTTTTCAGTAGGTAACATAGGGATAATAAAGAACCTGTTTTATGTGGTCTAGCTTTGAGGATTATATATGTAAAACATTGATTAAGATTCCCAGGATTCAATAAATGTCTGCTGTTATTATAGTACTGTGTAGATTTTAGCATCTATGTGAGTATGCATTCGCTTAGTATGTAATAATTCCTGAACATATTTGAAGGGATTAAAATATAGTCAGTTATTCCTCTGAGAATTGAAAACATTTATTTATTTATTATACACAGATTCAATTTTTTGGTAAGACAATAATTATCCTCATGAGTTAGTGGAAAGTATAATCACAATTATGTTCTGACTGGTTAAGCAGTATGACTAAATCGTGCCCAGTTACCCAATTAGCAACCATCATCAAAAACTAAAGGTGCTATCTTGACATAATTGCTTTTTGAAGGAACATATGGAGTATCTGTAGACAGCACTGTCTGATAATTAAACATTGAATTATTACAGAGATCCAAAATGTGTTCCTAGTGTTCCCACTAATTAGCCATATTTCATTAGTTTATTAGAATTAGACATTAGCGAGTAGTCTGCCATTACATATTGACATTTCCAAAGACTCATTTCTCGCAAAAGTAGAATTCATTATCTGTTTTTTACAAATAAACCTTACAATTCAAATCCTAAACAATAATTTCTGAGTTTAAAGCACTTTTCCCTAATGTAAATCTTCAGCTTTTTCACTCAGAGAAATGTAAGCTATCAAGTCATTTTTCAATTATCAACGTTAATTTTTTCCCTCGCTTTTTCCTTCTCTCTTCTTCCTCAATTGTATGGCAAAATAAATGGCAAAGACATTTCATATATTTTATATTTTTTCTAGTAAACTGTAGTTTTTTATGCGGTGCTGTATAGAGACTTGAATGATTATGACAGCATAATGATTAAGCACAGAGTTGCTAACCATAAGCTCCACAGTTCCAAATCATCATGTGCTTCTCGGGCAAAAGATAAGACTTTCTACTCCCACAAGGAATTTCACTTTCTGAAACTCACAGTGGCAGTTTTATCCTAATCTAATCCTAATCTAATCAAAACTAACATAATGGCAAAGGGTCTACAAAGCAATCACGAATGCACACTTGATAACCTCTTCAAATTGTTTTAATTTAGCCCTTTGTTTCACATTATTTTTCTTCGAAAAAGTTCTACTTTTCATCCCCAATTCTTTGAACCCCTAGCTTAATTCTCTTTTCAGTTGATCAATTATGTCTCCTACTCGGTCAACATATGCTTCTAGGATTCTTAGTACTGACTTCAAAAGTGCTTTAAATATCTATTTAATGTGCTCATTCGCAAAGATTGGATTAAGTATGAAGACCTAACCACTGTTCCAGATTTGGAGAATACCTCATCAAAAAAAGAGAAAACCCAAACCAAGCCAAACAAAGCAAAAGGGGTCCTTTCTCAAGTAGTAAAAAGGACATCAAAACACTTTAAAAAGTCACTTACGGGAAGGATGTGAGAGAGAAGGGTGTTTCTGAATGAAGAAGGGAAGGGCTGGTAGTACGACCTCTTTGAATGGAGAGCTCTATGAATGGAGAGTACAGAAGTTTAAACAATGGAAAAAGCCCACCCTAAGAATATCTGGAGTTGAGACAAAGGAACATCAAGTGAAGAACCATATTATGGGAACAAGTGGTACAAGGTGCTTGAGGAGAAGAAAAAACTGATTCCAGTATCACTAAGGTTTTTCTGCATTAAAGAATATTAGGGATATTAGGAAGCATAGATATTTCTAAAAATGTTTAGCAATTTAAATCAAGACACAGGCCACAATCTGAGGGCTGTTCCCAAGAACAAGTGACATTGCAGGTCATGTATCTAAGGCTGCACACGGGTCTAAATTCGATGTCCAACAGATAGATTCTGCTCTATGTTCTCTTTTCAGAAGTTTAACAGTTTTATGCATGGCCAAGATCATCTAATTAATAGGAATGTAGGGGAAGGATGTTCTAAGTTGAGGAAACGGGGGGCACATAATAATGTTCCTTAGGAGTAGTGTTCTAAAGATCTCAGTCCATCAAACACACCAATAAATGTCCACCGAGGAGAGCATAAAAGTTTGCATTTTTTGAATGCCAATATAATCCCAAGCTCGTTATGTGATTTTAATTTTCTTCATCATAGAAATAATGACATGAAAACCCAAAAGGCATTCTACTGCCAGAGCATCACAATATTAACCTGAAAAGATGGAAGTCTGATCAACAGGCTTCTTCTCTGCCAACATAACCAAGGCTCCTTGCCACCATGTCAAATCTCATTAGTGTGATCATCTGGAGTTGGTATCCGTCCCGCTCAGAAGAGATGTTCTTCTGCATCCTACAGCATAGAAATAGGCAGGCACCTACAAATGAGGATAGATTTTTAAGAATTTGGCAGAAAAATAATGGCTCTCATAAAAGCCCTGCAAATCTTACAGTCCAATAGTTGCACGTGCCACATTGCCAACGAAGGTAAACCTACTTGGAAAAAGGACCTTGATAACAGAGATATCTTAAAGTTAATCAGATATACAAAAAAGGCTTTCCTTCATAAATCTGCAATCAATTACATTTTCAAATTAATGGAATTCACTCAGAGTCCAGGTTTTATCTTACTAAATAAGTTTTTAGCAGATTACATTTCACCAGATAGGTAATGATGCAAAATTTGAGTCTGTTAGAAATTAATTTAATACTTTAAAATTAAAGAATAAGTTTTTCTCAAAAACATTTTTTGCTGAAGGTTAAAAAATGACAAAACCACTTTGATCCTACATGAATATATGGGTATAACCTGTAAAACATTCATTGTATCAACCCAATGAGAATGAAATCTGCCAGTTTATATTAATTAACCTTGGCAAATAGACTAAAATAAATATAGCCTGATTCCATAGCATGAGTCTGAGACTAACCCCCCCTGGGCTCAGTAACTCCATACATGAATGCATTAGTGACTGGAAATTATTACATGTTTCCCAGGAACCCTTTGGTGAAATTGTGAAAACTGTCATCTCTTCAGAGATGAAGACAAACCAACCAGAAAACCCAGTGTAATCTATTTGATTTCTGAGAATAAATTTTTATGCGAACAAGTATCGTATCTTTCTCCCATTGATAGACTGGCAGGTCTTAACTACCAACCTTGCGGTAGAGACCCAGTGTTTAGTGAACATTGCCAGCTATGAAAAGAGGAAGCACTGTTATGGAAATAGGAGCCAAATACTCTGCAAAGACAATTTGAATAGCTACTAAACATAGGGTAGGCTAAACATTGTCTTCTCAGGCCATTTCCATACAATAGTACTTTGCTTCCACTGCAGATGTTTGTGAACTTATAATAAACTTTAAAAATATAAAGAACATGTCAAGTATCCTTTGAAAGGGACATGTAACAATCAAACTGGTATTTTGAAATATTAGTCTGCCTTTACTAAAAGGTTTAGAAAAATGTAATATGGTTGATTTCAGATTGTCTCTGAAGTATTGACCCTTCTGAATTAATATAATAACTATAATTTTTAAAGAAGATGAAACTGAATGCCCTGATATAAATTTACTATAATTTACTATAAATTTCTTTCCTGTCTTTCCTGTTCTTTCCTGTCTATTAAATAATGTATTTGTTTCTTTTATATGTTCCTGATGTCATATCATGACTTTTTCAGTCTTCAGTCATTAGTATTCATCTTATCAAATATGTTGATGATTGACCTCATGAGGATATCACATAACATATAGCAAAGTGTGTTGAAGAAACTAGATGATATAAATTTACTAAATTTACTATAATTGATAATGCTACTAGAATTTACATTGTTTTCTCTAAAACTGAAGAAGAAAAATGATAAAGAAAATGGTGAAAAAAATGAAAAAGATTGAAGAAATTACTCATCAAAGAGATGCGTGTAATAAAACTGCCACTCCCTTTTTATCCTGATTTGGTGTGCTAAAATAAAAGAAAACATAAATTATTCAATTGCTACCTAATGTAGGTCCATGTCTGGTGAAATTTTCACCAATTAGGACTCACCCTAAGGAGAGGGGAAGAAAAAGCTTATTTAAGGAGTACCTTTGTCTTAGAAGTGCCATTATTTGTTCTATTCCACTTTAAATAGGTCTCCTGTAGAAAATTTGTCCAATGAAACGTGACATTTTATTTCTTAATCTCTACTTTTGGGAGTGTTGATTGTAAATATTCTTAGAATGAAATATTTAACCATTTCTTCTGTCAGTTCAAGTATAAGGGTTTTATTTTTATTCATATTGAGTGGCAATTCCAACTAAATATTTCATATTTTGATTTTATTCAGAAAACCCCCCAAAACCTCCTTACTTTAGCAAGTATGGTTGTATTGTTTGCTGATTGCAAATTGTTAATGAATTTCCTCCAAGCCTGATTCCATCTTCTTCTTCATATAGTTTAAGTTCTTGGATTAGTTGCTCAGAGTGCAGATTGAATAAGTTTGCTGAAAAGATACAACCCCGACACACACTCTTTCTAATTATAAACCCCACAGTATCCTCTTATTCTGATCCAGGCCCAGGTTTGACACCAGCACAATAAAGCATTCTGGATTTCCTATTCTTCACAATATTTGTCAACCAGAATTTTGTGGTATTAAATATTTTATTATCTACACAGTTGAGTGTTTTTGCATGGTCAGCCCAAGTAAATATCTTTCTAGTATTCTCAGTCAAGATTCATCTAACATTAGCAATGGTATCCCTCTTTCCAAGTCCCCTTCTGAATCCTGCTTACATTTCTTGCAGCTCTAAGTGGCTATACGTGCAGCTGTTTTTGAACTGTGTTTAACAAAATTTTACATATATGTGAGATCCATGGTCTTGTGTAATAATTTCTATGTTAGTTCATTGTTTTTCATTTCATAATAGTGAGCAAAAATATGGATTTCTTCCAGTTGCTGGGCCAGGTATTAATCTTCAAATTTTGCTGGCATGGACTACTGTTTCCAATAAAATTTCACTAGTTTGCTAAACACGGTCAGCTGGTATCCTGGCAATTCCTAGAGACTGAATTTTGGCTAATGCTTTCAGTACCATCATTTAGGACTTCTTCTTTGAACATCATTGGTTCTTCACCATATGCTACCTCTTGAACTAGTTGACTGGTGGTGAATTCTTTTTGAACGTGATTTTAGGTATGTTTCCCATCTTCTCTGGTTTCTTGTTTTATTCATAGAATCTCTCAAAATTACAACTGAGTGTTTCACTCTTTTAGCTTGAGATATGCTGAATGTGTCTTTCCTTTTGATTTTCCAATACCAGGATTTTACACTCTTCACTATAATGCTTTACTTTGTCTCCTGGAGCTGCCTTTTGAAATTTTCCAGTCAGCTCATTTGTTTCCATGTATTTTTGATCACGTTCATGATCAAATTTCAGAATCTTTTCAGAATCTGCTGTAGTCTTTTTTCTCTTTCCTGTCTCTGTAATGACTTTTTGCTTTCTTCGTGCCTGACGTTCTTGTTGTGATCCCTTAACTCATCCGGTCTTTGTTTAATAGTGTTTAATGCATCAAATATGTTCCTGAGATGACCTCTAAATTCACGTGGAACAAGGTCATTTTTCACTTTCATATGAATTTTTGGAAGTTTCTTCAGCTTCCACATGAACGTTCATATAAATGGTTTATGGTCCGTTCTATAGTTGGCCCCTGGTCTTTTTTTTTTTTAAATTAAAGGTCATTTAATAGGGGCTCATACATCGTTTCTCACAATACATAAATAAACATACTGTGCCAAGCACCTTCACATGTTCACTGCTGCCATCATTCTTCAAACATCCGCCTTTCCCCTTGAGCTCTTGCTATCGGCTTTTCCATCGTTTCCTCTCTTCCCCTGCTCCTCTCCCCACCAACCCTCAATACTCTATAAATTATTATTGTTCTGTCATATCGTACACTGCCCGACCTCTCCCCCAACCCACTCCTTTGATGCCCGTCCTTCAAATAGGAGCTTATGCGTATATCCTTGCAGCTGGTTCCGTCTCTCCACCCCACCTTCTCTTTACCCATCCAGCAGCTCTAATCTAACCACTGGCCCGAAGGAACTCATCTGTCCTGGTTTCCCCATGTCTCCAGCTCCCCTCTACACCAGTGTACCTTCCCCAGTCCATCTGGATTTGTAAGGTAGAGTTGGGACCATGATAGTTGGGGGGAGGAAAGCTTCAGGAACTAGGAAACTTGTATGCATCATCACCACCCAGCTGCACCCTTTCGACTGAAGATATTGAGCTTTGCCATTGTTTCATCAAATAGATAAATCAATTTAGTTCCTGTGTGTGCCATCTGGTGAAGGATTGTTGCAAGTGTATTTGCAGTGAAGGAATTCTTCCAAAATTTTGTCATGCAACTTGCAGCTTTATTTCAATCACAGAGGCCACATTTTCCTACTCCCGATCCTTTCACTTTGTTCCCAGCATTCATATCCCAGTCACCAGTAATAATTAGTGTACTTTGATTGCATGTGTGATCACATTTGACCAATTTCAGATGAAAAATTTAGTAGAATTTTGTCACCACTGGATTTAGTAGTTAATGTAAAAATTTTGAACGATAGTTGTATTAACTGGTCTTTCTTATAGGTGTGAATATAGTATCCTATCATTGACAGATTCAGGCTCCAATATGTAATTTTGATTTTTTTGGTTTTTTTTTTTGGGGGGGAGGGCATCATTGCCTCATGGTAGTGGAAGTAGGGGGCCCAGCCTTTGCTCCTGTGGAGCTAGAATTGAACCTCCATCCCAGTGGGCTACTGTCCCGCGCACAACCACTACGCCACCGGGGCTCAGCCCCGGAAATTGTTTTGACAATTAAAGTGACACCATGGTCTCTTGAATTTGTCATTCCAAATGTAGTAAACCATGTGATTGTTTAGGTCACAATAACCAAGAGCACTCTCTATCAGCTCACTAATGCTTAGGATATCTATCTTTATGTGACCCAGTTTATTTTTCATAATTTCCAATTTTCCTAGATGCATACTTCATGAATTCCACTTCCTGGTTATTCATGGGCATTTGCAACTCACTTTGCTGTTCTCCTTTTGAGTCTTGCTACATTAGCACTTGAAGCTTATCTTAAAGGACTATACCAGACAAATGATGCATAGATTTTCCTTAGGCTTTCAGTAGCTATTTCATCAAGACGGGGTACCCCATTCCTGTTTTAAAAATCTTTTCTTAGTCTGGAAACTGCTGAAACTAGTTTACTGTAGGTGTTCCTGCTGACATTCAAGACATCTCCAAGTATCACCGCAACATGAAGTCACAACGATAAAACCAACAGATTAATTGTGGACTTTATCCCAATTAGGGATTTGATTTTAGAACACTGAAAACTGCACTTATGAAAAAGCACAGGGAAGTTACACTGAGAAGTTTTTCCTCCCAATATGACACTGCAAATACTACATTTTTGAGAGTAGCAAAGAATGCGTCATGAAAATTAAGTTAGAAAACGTTACCCATCTGACCCTGCCCTTGAGATATATTTTGTTCCCCAAACTCAAAGAACATTTAAAACTGAAAATCAAAGGTGTATAGAAATAATTAGCCCAATGGATAATGGATAACTGGGACATTCATCTCTGTAACACAGAACCCTTTTCAACAGCTCTGGAAAGGATCCCAAAAGAAGGTCTTGGAGAAAGTGTGAGAAAAAAATGTGGGACAAACTCAACTCCAAAAAAGAGCAGGTTTACTCGTTATAGAGACTGGTAGAGTCCTAAAGCCTTTTACTCATTCTTCAGCTTTGAAAATAAACATCCAAACAGCTTGAACTCAGAATTGTAAAACTCTATAAATAGAAAATAATACTAGTGAACTAAGCACACTCTTGTCATTTGTAAAATAATATAAATGTGCCAGATAATTAGAGGAACATAATGGGTTTGAAATGAAAGTAATAATCAACTCTAAGTTAGAAAGGAAAGCCCTAATAAGCATACAACATCTATATTAAAGAAGGTAACCAAACTCTACTTAGACCTATAAAATAAATTTTTAGAATAAGAAGACTGAATATTATAAAATTGTTAAAATCAACCCAGTTGTTTAGCAACTAGATTCTGACTCACAGAGTGCCTGTAGGACGAAGCAGAACTGCCACACAGGAACGCAAAGCTGTAATACATTCAGTTAGATTTCTCCCGACGTTCTGTTGTGGAGATACCGGTGGGATTTTGCCAGACAGCTATAGATTAGCAATCAAGTGATTTACTACTGTATCACTAGGGATAATTTAAAAGGTATCAACACTTTTTACATTAGTCTTATTTTAATGACAATTCACAAAGTAATTTCTTTTTCTCTCTTTTTTTTTGAGGGGGGGCTACACTGCCCTCTGGTGGGAGTAGGAGGCCCAGTCTTGTTCCTGGAGAGCTGATGCTGGATTTGAACCAACGACCCAGTGGGTCATAGTCCTGCACTCAACCACTATGCCACCGGGACTCAGCCCAGTATTTCTTTTTTTAGTGAAGTTATTTCAAACATAATCCTGACAATTTAATCTATTAACACTGGTTGCCTTATGATTTGTATATTAGGCTACAAACTATAAAAAACGGTAGTTTAAGTTCACCAAAACTCTGGCAGGACAAAGATAATGTTGTATGCTCCTATAAAGATTTATAGTCTGAGCAGTTTTTTTCAGGTCTGCTCTTGGTTGGAGTTAATTCAGTGGCAGTGAGTTGAATTAAATTTTAAACAAATCAAATCTTGAGTTATGGATAATCGTTTTTTCTACATTATTATCATTGAGTAATCTCAGAATCTTATCACCTCAAAATTTTGACAAGGTAAAATTAAAAATATCACATATACATATAACTCTCAAACAGTGACCATATCACAGAAAATATTAAATCAATATGACTAATAATATTACTGTTAAGCTGACATTAATATTTGTGGCTGTGGAAAGTACCTTTACAAATTTCAGATAATTGCTGGTTATTTATACTTTTGTTTTTAATAAGTGCTATTCTTAAATTTAAGGAGTCCTGGTGGTATAACGGGCTTCACATTGGCCTGCTAGTGGCAAGGTGAACAGCTTGAATCCACCAGGTAATTCCACAAGAGATGGAGGAGGTTTCCTGTTATCTTAAAGGTGTACAGCCTCGTAAATCATCAGGTTTCTCTACTTTGTCCACAGAATTACTGTGGATTGGAACAGGGTCAATAGCAGCTAGAGGATTTTCACTTCTAGGATACATGGTGGCAATATGGATTAGGGGGTTGGATGCTAGTTTGGAAATTCAATCTCACCGATCAATCTCAGGGAGAAAGATGAGAGACCTTCTGTTCTTGTAAAGTTTTATAATATCCCAAATCCATTATGCGATCATTCTGAGAATCAACTAGAGGGCAATGGGTTTTAGCTTTCCTTATTAAATTTTATCAAATATTCCATATCAACAACTAAACTGCTTTTTCAGTTTCTAGATACATATTACAAAAACCAAATAACTTAATGTTTAACCAACAAATGAGTAGCAAAGTCAGGATTTTCACATAGAAACCCACTATAGTGTCTGGTTTCTATACAATGTTATCTTGGTAGCAAGAATATTAACAATTTAGGATCTGGTCAAATTGAATGTGCCAGCTGTGATTTTGAATATATTCCTAAATCTACCTCATAGTCTGATTTTGCAACAAATCAGAAAACAAATGAAAATTGTAGAAAGAATGCATAGCAATATCTACCATGAAGGTTTGCAAAATGTTCAAAATAGACTCAACCTATATAAAATAAAAAATTAAAAATCAGGCCAACTGCAGTGAGGTGGATTCTGACGAATGGAAACCCTAGGCACTTCAGGGAAAAATTAGAGTATTTATCATTTCCATGACTATGACCTGGAAGAAGAAAATCATCTTAACTCTTCTTGAGAGATAATTCCAGGTGGGCTAAGAGCCAGAAATCTTTTGGGAAATTGCTCACTATGAATGATGGGCTCCACCTAGAGGCACTTAAACTATGCCAGGACATACTGAACAGGATCATATACCATTCTGTTTAGGTAGTACATTCTATATTTAAAAATTATTTTTAATTCATATTAACTTGCTTTGGGGGGTATCACTGCCCTCTGGTAGTCGTGGGAGCTACCCAGCTTTGCTCCTGGAGAGCTGCCACTGGATTTGAACCGCCAAGCCCGTTGGCCACAGTCCCGCACTAAACCACTACACCACGAGGGCTCAGCCCCATTAACTTGCTTTTATGTTCTATTTTTTCCTTTCAATAGATTATGAGTAAGAAAGAGTTGCTAGTAAGAAACATTCTACCTCCTCCTTTCACCCTTATTAGTGTGAATATGACTGCTGGTTTAGAGTATCTCCTGAAGACCATAACATTATATTCCCACCTATTCTGCAACTGTTTACAATATGGATTCTAATTCTGTCATTGGTAATGTTTACTTATGTCTTCCCCATCTGACTAATGTTTTAATGTAATATTTTTAAAAAGAACCTTTTATTTGGTCTGGTATAGTTACTCCTTATCACTCTTACTTGTTTAATAGGATGATCCATGTTCAAGGTGCCAAGATATCAAGGCCTTTCTTTTCTTCATTTTAATTTTCTTTCTTTTCATTTCTCCTTCTGTGGTATCTGCTTTAGATTTGTTAGCAAACTTCTAGATGATGGTTGCAAATTTTTACAAGCAGAAGCAGATTTCTTAAAGGAAGTCATTTCTAGAAATACATAAAAATTTCCAGTTGGAGATTCATTAAATTTCACAAATAAAATAACTTCCCACTTTCTTATGTTTACACCTCAGAACCACATTATTGAAAAACTGTAGAATTGAAAATAGCTTCCTAAATAATTATACAAATTTTGAATCATGATTCTTCACATGTTACTAAAATTCAGTGTAGTTTTTTCTCAGTCCTAATGTCCAAATAAAGAATATGTAAATAACGATGGTATCAACAGTGGACCATACCATATTGTTGTAAGGAGCAGACACCAAGGCAACTTAAATAGGTCAACATTAATAATAAGAAATAGACTGTCCACTTCTGAGGAATTAGCCACACAAAAAAACTTATGGATGGAATGGAAAATTTTTCAGATAAGAAAAATTCATGAAATGAAACAAAACATTATCAGAGATGGTGCCCAAAGCTGAAGCCCTCAGAGCAGAAGACATTTAAAATATGACTGAGGAAGAGATGCCATCTCAAAGTGGAGTCGACCATCATGACTTGAAGGAAGTGACATGGCACAACTCAAAATTAGTAGAAAGAACTTCAAATATGCAAGAACAATGGGTTTTGTATTTACATAATCTGTTGCCAATTTGAAGGAGTGGAGTTTAGCCAATCAATTTGCAGCTTGATGACCTCATTTGGAAGTGCTAAGGAGATAAATAGCTCTGTGAAGGAGCTACATAGAGACCCACTTCAGTCTTGATGCTACAACCACCACTGAATGCATCATTGCGTGTGTTTCATGAGTTTATATGGGCTAATATCTGACTTATGTACTTGATCTGAACTTGACTGAGATATTTTCTCAATATTCAAATGCTCTTGTTTATAAAGCTCTTTCTTATACACATATGAATGACTATGGATTTGTTTTTCTAGTCAACCATGTCCAAAATATGGGTACATGGAAAATATGAAATATAAATATAGAAATTTTGATGTCATTACAAATACATAAAAATCAAACTCAAACACTTTTTAAAAAATCAATATTGTAGTGAATTAGTGAGATGCCATGAAGCAGAATTGGTTATTTTGAATCAGAAAATCTTATGGCTTACTATTCTCGGAATGACATAATCAAGAGTCATGGCATTACATTAATTCTCGAAACGGACATTTCAAGAACTATCTTGAAGTACAATAATGTCTATGAAAAGAATGTATCTTGAAGCTTCAAGGAAATCCTATCAATACAACTATGATTCAAACATGTACAAACCACAAAAGATAGTGATAACTAAATTGAAAAAAAAGTATGTGTCTTCAGTATGGAATTGGTGGATAAATTATGGAATTCAGTATGGAATTCAGGATGAATTAGCTATTTTGGCAATGGGAATGCAAAAATTAGAAATAAAGAAAGAATAGTAGTCATAAAAAATTCCCTTGATGATTAAAATGAAGCTGGAGCATTCATGAATATTTTGGCTCATAACAAGTACCTTTTTTCTTTGTTTTCCTTTTTTCTCTTTCTTTTAAAACATTATTTTTTGGGGGACTCATATAATTCTTATCACAATCCATACATCCATACATCCATTGTGCTAAGCACATTTGTACATATGTTGCCATCATCATTTACAAAGCATTTTCTTTCTACTTGAGCCCTTGGTATCAGCTCCTCATTTCCCCCTCCTGCTCCCTTATGAACCCTTGATAACCTATAAATGATTATTTTTCATATCTTGCACTAATGTCTAATGTCTCCCTTTACCCACTTGTCTGCTGTCCATCCCCCTGAGGTGGGTTATAAGTAGGTCATTGTGATCAGTTTCCCTTTCACACTCCACTTTCCCCTTATCGTCCTGGTATGGCTACTGTCAATATTGGTTCTGAGAAGTTTATCTGTCCTGTATTCCATGTGTTTCCAGCTCTGATCTGTACCCATGTATATGCTCTGGTCTAATCAGAACAGATACCTTTTTTTCAACAACACAGATGGCACCAACACATATGGACTTCTCCAATTAGAAAACATAGAAATCAAATTGATGCCCATCTAGGAAAGAGACTATGGTGATCTCAACACCAACAGTTAAAGCAAAACCAGAGGCTGACTGTGGAGCAGACCACCAATTACTCTTATGTAAGTTCAGGGTGAAGTTCAAGAAAATTCAAACAAGTTCATGAGGACAAAAATATAACCATGACTTTATCCCACCTAAATTTCTAGAACATCTCATGAAAAGATTTGGCATATTGAATACTAATGACAGAAAATCTGAAGAGCTGTGGGAATTGACATAGATAAGATAATATATGAAGAAAGCAAAAATACATTAAAAAGACAGGGAAAAACTCACAGTGGATGTAAGAAAATACTACGGAATTTGCAGAATATTTGGTATTGAAGGCACATGGAAGAATTGATGAGCTGAACAGAAAATGGAAAAGATCAACTTAAGAAGACAATGTAAACTACTATGATAAAATATGCAAGCACCTAGAGTTAGAAAACCAAAAAGAAGAACCCGCATAAACTGAAAGAACTAACGAGAAAATGTCAAGCCCACGAAGTAGAAATATTGAAATATTCTGTGGGAAAAATATTGATAAATGCAGTATGTACCAAGAGCAAATTGAAAAAATACACAAAATCAGCTTTACCCAAAACAACAACAATAACAACAACAACAACAACAACAAACAAACATAGTAGACACTCTCTTATCTCAGGAAGTAGCCTATGAGCAAGAATAAAAGATATTGAAAAAAAATTTTTCAACCTGTACTAAAAGAATTAATCAAAAACAAGGCTCCGGGAATTGATGGAGTACCAATTGAAATGTTTCAACAGCTGATGAAATACTAGAAGCACTCACTTACCTATGCAAAGAAATTTGGGAGACAGCTACGGGGTCATTTGACTAGAAGAAATCCATATCTTAATCATTCCAAAGAAAGACAATAAGCATGCTCAAATTATAGAACAATATCAGTAGTTATCATGTACAAGTAAAATTTTGCTGAAGATAATCTAACAAAGGTTGCAGTGGTAAATTGACAGAGATGTAGTTTGAATTCAGAAGAGAACATGAAACAAAGGATAGCATTGCTGAAAACATCATGTGTTCTTTGCTTGGCACAGATAAGACTAGAAAGATGTTTCCTTGTATTATCTTTACTCTACTAAGGCATTTGACTGTGTAGAACATAGTGGATAGTCTTGAGAAAAATGGGAATCCCAGATCACTTCCTTGTTTGTATGCTTAACATGTACATGGATGAAGAGGCAGCTGTGAGGACAAAACAAGGGCATACTGCATGGTTTAGCACCAGAAAAAAGTATGCATCAGAATTGCACCTTTTCACCATATGTATTCAATCTGTATGCTTAGAAAATCATCAGACAACCCGGATTATATGAAGAAGAGTGTGGCATCAGGATTGGAGGAGACTTATTAATAACCTGCAATGTGCAGATGACAAAACCTCACCTGCTAAAATTTAGGATTTAAGGCCTTGTTAATAAAGATTAAAATGTCAGCCTTCAGTATGGCTTCCAGCTCAATATATAGGAAGCTACAATCCTCACAATGGTATCACTAGGTAACGTGATGAAAAACAGAGAAAAGACTGAATTTGTCAAGGATTTTGTCTTGCCTTCATCTACAATCCATGATCATGGATACAGCCATCGAGAGATCAAAAGGGGTATTTCCTTGCGTATATCTTTTACACAAGGCCTCCTTAGCATACTCAAGAGAAAGGATGTTACTTTGAGGACACAAGCTGTGGTGTTCTCCTTTGCCTCATATGCGTGTGAAAGTTGAACATTGAACAGGATGGCTATAGAAAGATTAATCCACTCGAATTGTGGTACGGAAGAAAAATATTGAAAATTCCATAGACTGCTGTAAGGACAAATAAATCAATGTTACAAGAAGTCAGCCCGAGTGCTGCTCAGCAGCAAGTATGGCAACACCGCACCTTTAACTCTTTGGAGATAATGTCAGGAGAAAGCAGTTCCTGAAGAAGGAAAATAGTGGGACACCAAAAAAGAGGAAGGTCTTCTCGGCTGTATACAGTGTTGAATGAGTGTTCAGTAGTTTGTTGTGTTCTTATGCAAGCCATGCTCATTAAATAATCTATCCCAATATGTTTATGTGGTCTTTTTATTTTTCATCTGATGTACATAAAACAGTGATGCAGATGTTTAAATTCCCTAAAGTTGAGCAAGTTATGCATCAAAGAATAATATTACAATGTGTGCAACTGGATGTCAGAGCCTGCATCGCTTATTACATGCTAGACCTCCTTCCTGTGTTCAATCCGCTCACAATTGTAACATTCCCCTCTAGCTATGTCACTTCCACACACTTGCATGTTTTCAAATATGCTCTCTGTCTTAACTCACAGGAACAATCACAGGTGACATTCATACACTGAACAGTTAGCGGAAGTGGTGTTTTCTTTATGCTTCATTTCCTTTTCTACAGGCATGTTCTTTAATCATTAATTCCAAAAAAATTGTTATAAAGCATATATTACATGCTAGAATAGGAAGAAAATGAGGTTGGCTACTCCCATAAAGATCTGCAACTTCAAAAACCCCTCCACTGGATCACTATGAAGTAGAATCTCCTCAATGACAGTGTGTTTGGATTTGGTGGTTTTGAACATGCAGGGGAAATAAGAGAGTTCAGAGAGTATAAAAAGCACACTTCCAAAAATCTGCTCAAATGGGAGTAATTTTCAGTAGGGAGATATTTCCCTAGGATGGCCTGCTGGCACTGTGTTGCACATTGTTCTGCTAACTGAAAATTTGGTGGTTCAAACCAACCCAAGGTAAAGAATGAGACAGTTTGCTTCCATGAATCTTTACATCCTCAAATATGGATCAATTTACTCTTGACTGAGTTGTTGTGGGCTACTGTGAGCTCAAAAGCAGTGGGGGTGTCTCACTAATATTCTTCGCGTCATAAAGAATGATTATACTGCGGCTTTCCTGGAAACTTTTCTGGTTGTTTGGTGGTACTGTGCAATCTACACTCATGCATGGGCACCCAATCCATAACAGAATGAAGACTAAGTGTTCCTCAACCGTCCTCACACTTGTATTTGAACCATTTCGCAGTCACTGTGCCAGTCATCTTGTTAAGAGTCTTCCTCTTTTTCCCTGCCACTGTACTTAATGAAGCATATGTCCTCTTGCAGGGGCCGGTCTCCCCTGCTAACATGATCAAAGTCCATGGGACAAAATCTTACTTGTGTTGCTTGTATCTCCCCAGGGAAAGAGGGACCAGACTTAAACCAGGTTGTCCAGGATGTGAATGCAGCATAACAGCATTGAGTTGGGAGCCAGTGGAAGGATCTGAGGTCCAATCCTAACCATATGGAGAGCCTCCCCTCCCCCCAGAAGGCTTTACTTTAGAGAAAAGCACTGAAGTTGCAGCTCAAAGAGAGGGAAATGTCTGACCAGAGCACATGGGAGCAAATGAAGGGGGCGGGGAAGAGAGTGGAGCACATCCTGGGTCACCACGCCTTGAGGATGATCTCCCCACTCAGAAGAGCCAAGGCACAGAGAGGACTATATGGCCAGCTCAACTATGAGAAACGACACCCCTCACTGACCCATGACCCTACAGGGCATAACTCTAGAGACACAGTAGTGGGATTAGACCTGGACCATTCTGATCCCACCACACGGAGGTAGAACACTAAGGGCAGGCAGTGGAGGTCCCGAGGGAGCGCCAAAGACTGACTTTAGGGCCAAGGCATGGCACCTCATCAGATTCTACTGGAAGACACTCCTTGAGGTCAACAAACAGACCTTGAATTATTTACAGTTTTTTTCTTTTATCATTATTATTAATTATTATTATTCTTTCTTTATATATTTTTCCTGGACATTGTTTTTTTTTTGTTGCTGCTGTCATCATTTTTTGTTATCTTTTGTCACTTCATCTTTCAAAGTCCTGTTTTTTGTGTTTTTTATTATCTCTGCAGGTCTATCTAGATAAGATAGTCTGGATGTTCAGTCTGGAGGAGAAAAAAATGGGATTGATGGTTCTGGGGAGATATGGGAGAGGAGGAAGGTGGGGGAAGAGGTGGTGTTGACCAACTCAGGGACCAGGGATCAACAAGTGAACCTAAATAAGTGGCAAGAAGGGTGTGAGAGACCTGATAGCAATTGATCAAGGGTAGGGTAATCGAGAGAAATTACTGAAACCCAAATGACTATTGAGCATGACAGTGGAACAAGAGGAAAGTGAAAGTAAATAGAGGAAAGAAATAAGATGCAAAGGGCATTTATAGAAGTCTAAAATATAGGCATGTACAAAGGAAAATATATTTATGCATGATAATAGGGGAATATATTTATGTGCACAGTTTTGTAGGTGCAGTATTAAGGAAACAGATGGACAGTGGGCCTCTACTTAAGTACTTTCTCAATGCAAGAACACTTTGTTCTATTAAATTGATATTCCATGTTGCTCATGATTGCTGAAGACAAAAGTGTGCTTATGTGGTAAAGAAGGCTGGTGGTGCCCAGCTATCAAAAGATATAGCATCTGGGGTCTTAAAGGATTAAAGATAAACAAGCAGCCATCTAGCTCAGAAGCAACAAAACCCATGTGGAAAGCACACCAGTCTGTATGACCATGACGTGTCAAAGGAATCAGGTATCAGGCATTAAAGAGCTAAGAATTATATCATAAATGAGGGGGAGAACTTATTGGGGGCCCCAAATCCATCTGTTGGTAATGTACATCACCTTACAGAAGAGTCATGGGGAGGACATGAACCAGTCAGGGTGCAGTGTAGCACTGATGAAACAAAACTTTTCTCTAGTCATGTTTTCTTCCCCCATTCTCATGACCCCAATTCTACCTTATAAATCCGACTAGACCAGGGGATGTACACTGGTACAGATAGGAACTGTAAATTCAGGGAATCCAGGACAGTTAATTCCTTCAGGACAATTGGTGAGAGTAGTGATACCAGGAGGGTTGAGGGAAGGTTGGGTAGAGAGGGGGGACCAATTATAAGGATGTACATATAACCTCTTCCCTGGAGTATGGAGAACAGGGAATTGGGTGAAGGGAGATATCTGACAGTGTAAGATATGACAAAATAATAATTTATAAATTATCAAGTGGCTCATGAGGGAGGGGGAACTTAAGAGTAAGGGGGAAAAGGAAGAGCTGATACCAGGGGCTTAAATAAAAACAGATGTTTTGAGAATTAGGAGGGTAACAAATGTGCCTGATATAAAATGATGTATGTATGGATTGTGATAAAGAGTTGTATGAGTTCCAAAAATGATTTTCAAAAAAGAAAAGAAGCAACTGTATACAAGTGCTTATAAACAATTTAAAAAGAAAAAAAAACCTTGTTATCACTGCCTTTGTGAATAATCGTGGCTATAGTGATAAGATAGATTTGTTTGTTTTTCTAGTAATCTGTGGTACTTCCTTTCTTCATCAGCACAATAATTCAAATACACTAAGTCTTCTTTGGTGTTCCTTACTCAATGCCCAGCTCCCACATACACATGAGGAGAGTCTAAATACCACGGCTTCAGTGAGGCATGCGGTAGTCCTCAAAGTTACAACCGTAGGCATGTGTGCAGCCCACCCCAGATTCCCATCACTATTTTAGACAAATTGCCAACACTGCAGATAAGAATGTCATTCATACTTTACAATGGATGTGAAATAAAAGATGCAATGTACTTTTATAATTATTCACAATATGTGTTGGTTTTCTATTTCTGCACTAATGAATTGGCACAAATGTAATGGATTAAATCGATACAAATTTACTACCTGTCCAGTGACATGTATATATGTATAAGAAAGTGCTTATATCAAGAACTATATATACATATAAATGTGTATGTATTCATCCCAGTGCAGTCTAACTCAAGTTCGTTATTCTGATATGAGTCCATCAGTCCCTCTTCAGAGTCGCACAGCTGCATGTAATGATGCAGAATGCAGGAGGAACACAGAGTTGTGTGGCTCCAAGAACGGTGGAAACATGGCAGGTGTCTGGTACATTTGAAGCTGGATAGCAAGCATTATGGTGAAGGGGGAGAGAGAGTGGGCCCCAGGGTTCCTGCTTATAAGGGCAAACCCCCACGACATAGCCTCAGACTGAGACCTGGCTGACAGGTTTGATTTCACTCCTAGGCAGGAGTGTTCAGTTGGCACAGTCATAACTACCATTTTACCTTACAGCTCTGGAGTTCTGAAGTTTGAGATGAGCATTGTAGTCAAGAAAGTTGTGTGCTTTCTGGAAGCTCTTGAGTGGAAACTGTCTCCTTGCCTGTTCCACCTCGTCGAGGCTGCCTGATCTTGGCTTATAGTCCCCTGTGATTTTCAAGCTGGCAGAAGTAATATTTCAAATCTCTTTTTGACTCTTATCATTTTATATCCTTTTATTTTGAAGGAACCATGTATTTATGTGGGACCCACCCTAACCATTCAGAAAATCTCTTCATCAGAAGTTACTTAATTTAATCAAACATTCTAAATATTGTTCATTTCAGGTGACTGTTTTAATCTCAGACAGTGCTTTCTAAGTTTCATCTATGTTTGTTGTTAGGTGTCATGGAGTTTGTTCCAACTCAGTTCTACCCTATGTATAGCAGAACAAAACATTACCAATCTCGAGTCACCTCCACAATTGCTGCTACGTTTCCGATCATTTTAGCCATCATTTCAATCCATCTAATTGAGGAACTTCCCCTTTTTCATTGCCCTTACTAAGCATGATGCCTTTTTTCAGTGAGTGATCTCTCCGTCTCAC
This sequence comes from Nesogale talazaci, assembly GCA_004026705.1. Classification (NCBI taxonomy): domain Eukaryota; kingdom Metazoa; phylum Chordata; class Mammalia; order Afrosoricida; family Tenrecidae; genus Nesogale; species Nesogale talazaci. The sequence continues at coordinate 19,577 of PVJH01001016.1, read as the reverse complement.
ATAGTTTCTATAATTCATCGCAATGACCATCTAGAACTCCCAGCAATTCTTATGGAATTGCTTATTATGGGAGCTATTATGGAATTTAAAAAAATTTTTTTGTTATTATGGAATTTAACAGGTCAAAATTCAGGTGAGAAATTCAGGATACTGCTCTTCTGTCAGGCCATTGTGGTAGTTACATAATCTGTTGTCAATTTGAGATTTAGGAGTTAAGGGGTGGAGTTTAGCTTGTCAACCTGATCAAAACTGATGACCTCATTTGGAGGAGCTAAGGAGATAAATAGATCATTGGAGGAAGGACGTAGGCTACCTCCCTGAGAGACTTTCTACCAATAAGACACATGGGGCTATGCTGATGACACCAAGAGCCCTGGACCTGGAGGAGCCATGTGGAGACCCATGTTAAACCTGAGATGCCTCCACTCTCAATGGATTCCCAAAACGATCCACCCGCTGATCTATTATCTTCCTGTATTTGGCATCATTGCATGTGTTTCATGAGTCTGAAGAAGAATTTATAGATTGGTATGGGACATATGGGCTAATGCCAGGCTTATGGACTTGATCTGGATTGGGCTGGGGTGTTTTCTCAATAGTCCTTTGCTCTTGTAGATAAAGCTCTTTCTTATGCACACAAGTGACATGAATTTGTTTCTCTAGTCAACCAGCCTAACTCAGAATTGTGACAGTGTCCCTTTAGGGTTGCCTATAACTGCCCCCAGGGCATGTTCTGGACTAGAGGCCTCAACTCAAAGGCTCTCAGCTCCAGTTCTGTAAGTCAGTAAATCCTCTCCTGAATTAACTGCCCAGAGGTACCCCATGCCAACCTCCACTCAGCTTTATTTGTGCTCTGGACTGTGATATCCACCATTCACTTATCATCTGCTTCATGGTTCTGTTGCTGCGATGCTCATCTGGCATTATTCTCATGCAAAGGCTATATTCCTGGATTAAGGAGGTTCACTGCACAGGGATTTCCTGATCTGAGGTATACACTCCACTCCTAGCCAGTTCCTGGTGGTTACATCTTCACTCCCTGCTTCTGAGATGTCCCATGCTATGGCCAGAAGGGTGGCAATTACTCACATGTGAATCATATAAAGCAATCAGTATGTTCCCCCCACCTTCTTACCTAGACCCATCAAGGAAAAGTATTTTGATGGGAGTTACAGAGACTATCACTAGAAGAGTCATATTAAATAGTTCACCATTCTGTGGTAGCATATGAGCATTCCAAGAGTTACCATGTATACATTTACATCATTATTTTGTCTGTTAAATTATACAAAAGTTTTCTTACAAGTGTGTATTTCATAAAATTTATCTATCTTAGAAAGGCAATTGTCAATGCAACTTTATATTTCACAGTTAAGATATATTATTTTCTAAAATAAATGATTGTACAATTTCCTCAAAATGTCTCAGAAGGAATGGCTAATCTGAAACATTTTAAATAGGACAGAAATGAAATTACTATGCAGATCTATTTAGTAGAAATACTTTTTATCTCTTCATCTTCTGTTTCTTTATCACTTTTTCACTCACAGATGTACATATACAGTTAAATCTCCACATATTACACTGACAGCAAAGGTAGCATAATATATGTATTTTGAATTCTGAAAGTGTGCTTTGCTTAGTTGAAAATAAAAAACACTCATACATGGAGAAAAATATTACAAAAGTCCAGGGTATTGCTAGAGGGACCTACGATAACTGTCCCAAGAGAAATAATCTTCCATAAACCAAATTTATGGAAGGAATTATGGAAAGAGTTGGCTAACTCCTTTGTTGCCTTAGAGGTCTGACACAAAATGTTGGCATTGGCAGATGAATCAGAAGTCAGGAATCCACATGGAACCTGCTTCTTATAGAGGGGAAAATCCTCTTTTAATGGGTGCTTTGGAAGTGTTTCCTGAGCTGTAACCTTGGTGAATGTTGGACTTAGGATCATTAACCACCTAAGATAAACACAGACCATGGGAGGCAGTGTTCTCTCTGTGTGTGGGTTGCAAATGGGATTAGATGTTTACCATAGCTGAAGCTAAATGAGAACAAAGTTAAGTAGTGATGACTCAACTACACAAGCCTCCCCCGAAGAGCAAATAACATATCAATTTTTGAAGTTTGAAAATTACTCAAAATGTAATTTTTACAGTTTGAAAATTTGCAGATCAGTTTTTTAGAATGCTTAGCTGACCAACAGCTAGGATTACATTTCTAATTCTAGCACTTAGTAGCATAAATTATACTTCACTGTCCTTCAGCTTTATGTTTTTAATGTGGGGGATAAAATCAATATACTAACCTATACTTTAGGGTTTCTACAAGATTTATAGTAAGGTGAGAAAAACATAATATGAAGCTGTACCAACTTTATTCATCGGTCTTGTAGTAAACTAAAACACTCAGTGCCACATCAATTCTCATTTATATCAATCAATATAAACTCTCATTTATACTCTTGATATAAACTACCCTTGTGGCTTTCAGAGACTGTAATTCATTTTGGAGAAGAAACCCACATATTTCTCTTATGAGAGGCTGGTGGGTTTAGTAGAGTGCCTAAATGAAAAACAAAGTTTGAGATCTTTATTACTCTATGATGTTTTAGTCAGCTCTGGAATGATAAGGTTCCACTTACAAGGTGTAATTCAGTGAGTTTTGATTCAATTTTACAATTATAATACCACCACCAAGATAAAGGAATGGACCGTCTCAATTCCCCACACAGCTCTCTTACACATCTTAGCAATTAACTGTGTGTCCCAGATTATTACAAAACAAATTTGACTGACTGTAGATTACTTTTTGTTTATTTGTTTATTTATTTCATAATTATGGGGTTTATTAGGAGAGTTGATAGGTTACTGCAAGTCAGGATCGATAGACAGCAGGACCTCTCCTCAGTCAGCAGGCAAGTCTCTCTCTCTCTCCAGTCCTTAGCCTCTCAGCCACATACTCCCTGAACTGTGCCTCTGGAGGCCAGGAAGTCAGCTTTCCTGATTGTCTCTCAGTTCCTTCCTCTTGGGTCATATTTGGAGAGGGTACCCTATAGTCTCAGTGCTTCTTCTCTGAGTGTTCAGGCCACAGTCTCTTGTGCCTCTTGGGTTTCAGCCCTCCACTTCAGACAGAGATCCAGAACTCAAGCTTCTGATGGTCCAGGGGTTTCTCTGTGTCTGAGATGGCTCTTATGCACAGAAAACAGCTTTCATGGAAGTGTGATTTTTCTCCTTTCGCAGTCTATACTCCAGGGGAAAAAATGCAAGAGTTGATTTACATCCTGTTAGTCCCGTTCACCAATATAACTTAGGACTGCTTCAAAAATGGCCATATAGTCCAGAATTGTAGTATATCAAATAAGGAATTATGGATAGAAGGTCCTATTAATTGATTACATCTCATGACCTTTATGAAGCAGATTGTCAGGAGTCTGTGTTTGAAATACTAACCTTTCAGCTGGTAATTTCGAATTGGATCATTGTGCCACCCAGGGACTACTCCTATTCTTTGTAAACCTGTCAATTTGATTCGTCATATTAAGTGAATGGTCATATTCCACAGTTCCAGTGAGTTCTGAATTTCCAGTGTTTGGAGTTAGGCAGTTTTTAGCTTATTTCAGATATCAGATATTTCAATATACAACACTATCAAATCTTCATCTGAAAATGAAACTAATTTTTTATGCAAGTTTCTTATTGTTCATATATGATTATCTCATGTGCTCTTATGAGATAATCAGATAATATGTAAGTGTTGAATTTATCCTTTCACTATAAATTTCTTTTAAAAAATTGTTTTATTGATAGCTTTACAGCTCTTTTAACAATCTATACATCAATTGTATTAAGCACATTTGTACATGTGCTGCCATCATTCTTTTCTAGACATTTACTTTCTATTGAGCCTTTGGTGTTAGCTCCTCTTCCCCCCCCCCATCCCCTTACCCTCATGGCCTCCTAATAAGTCATAAATTATTATTATTTTCATGTCTTACACTGACCGCTGTCACCCTTCCCCCATGGTTTCTGTTGTTCATCCCCCTGGGGAGGGGGGTGCAGTTTTGTGTCAATCATCACAATCAGTTCTTCCTTCCTCCCTTCCTTGCCCTCCCCTCCCCCATCCTCCTGGTCTTGCTACTCTCATTCCTGCTCCTGGAACATGTGTTTAATCAGCTCTATGTCTTATCTGTACCTGTGCACATGCTCCGTACTAGTCCAAAGTGAAAGGCAGAATGGGGGTCATGATAGAAGGGGATGAGGAAGCCTCAAAGAATATGAGGAATGTTGTGTGTTTCATCAGTGCTTTACTGCAATCTGATTGGCTCACCCCTTCTGTGAGGGGATATCCCATTGTCTATAGATGGGCTTTGTACCTCTGCTCTGACCCACCTCATTCTCAACAATATGTTTTTGTTTGTTAATTTGGGGTCCTCTGATGCCTGTTAGCAGCTACACTTCATGATTGCACAGGCTCATGTGCTTCTTCTCTGTGGACTTGTTTTTCTGCTAGATGGCCACTTGTTTAACTTCAAGCCTTTAAGACTCCAGACACTATTTCATTTGGTAGAAAGGCATCATCCACTTTCTTCTCCACATTTGTTTATGTGCCCATTTGTCTTCAGTGATCGTGTCTGGAGAGTGAGCATCACAGAATGCCAGGTTGCTAGAACAGAGTTCTTGCATTGAGGGAGGGTATGAGCAGAGGCACGAAGGCTGTCCACAGCCTTATGAATATATGTATAAGGGTCTATACTTCTATTTTTATGAATAAATATTTCACATATATACACCTATGTTTATACCTCTGTTCATATCTTTGCTTCCTAGATCATGCCTTTGTTTCCTTTTACTTCCTCCTGCCCCACCATCATGCTTGACCTACTTCTGCCTCTTGGTAATTCCTTTCAGTTAGATTGCTGTTGCATCCACCTCCCCAGGATGTCTATGTCCCCTGGTTATTGACCTACTTCCTCAATTGTTCCGTGTTTATGGCATTGTTTGCTCGTGACTCCCCTCCCCAGTCTCCTAGACCATCAGCCCTGTTGCTTTCTCTTCAGACTTGTTTCCCAGTCTATCTTATATACTGGTAAGTAAGAAACCAAACAATCACAGAGACCAAACCCCCCACCCCCCCCCAAAAAAAAGGAAAACCAAAGATTGAAAGAGAAAAGTAAATCAACTAATAATAAGCAAAACAAGAATATCCATAATTCTAGGTCTGTCTGCTGACCTTTGACTGTCTTCCCTCTGGTTCTAGGAGAATTCCAGGAGCTGCCCCTCACAGCCCACAGTCTATTGGGGAACTCTTCAGTGGCCTCTGGCTTTCCTTTGGTCTGTTGCTGACCTTTTATGCTCCCTTGTTGGTGTGTCCCACTGCAGAGATGCGTTAGACAGGGTTCTCTAGAGAAACAAAACCAGGACACAAATAACTTTATGTGTATTTGTATAGATAGAAAGAGATCTCCCTTAAGAAATAAAGTTAACTAATCTATAAACAGCATAAATGACTCAGTGCAAGGCCCTTGTGTGAGACAGCTAGTGCACTGACAGTCCTTGAGTCTTGAGGGCCGCCGAGTAGTCCTCTGTAGAGCAATTCAGGTCACAAGCAGCAAACAGCAAGGTCATCAACAGTCAGTCTGATGACAGTATCCGATAGTCCCCAGCTCAAGAGATGAATATCCCAGGAGTGTGGCAAAGCAGGGCTTGAAGGAAACTCAACTCACAGTGACACGGTCCACGGATGAGGTGTCTCACCTAAGTGTAGCTTGGAAATTGAGGCATAGAACAAACAAGACAACCGACTGGCCTGAAGATCCAAGAGCAAGAGATAGAAAGGTGAGGCTCACCGAGTCATTTATATCTCCGCCGTTCAATTGATCTCACATGTGTTCATTGGTCATGTTGTCACAACAAACCTATCTATCTCCTTTGGCCATGTTTGCATAGCAATCCGACCTGTCACAGGAGGGTATGCATCAGACAAACTCCTGCTGTGTGTCCCAGTATTGAATTTGACTTCTTTAGAATGTCACATAATTGGAATAATAAAATTTATATTATTTTGGCTGAGCCCCGGTAGTGCAGTGGTTGTGTGCGGGACTGCGGCCCACAAGGTTGGCAGTTCAAATCCAGCGGCAGCTCTCCAGGAGCAAGGTTGGGCCTCTCACTCCCACCAGGGCAGTGATGACTGATACAAAAAATTATATTATTTTGTGTGTGTCTTCCTTCACTTAACACACTATTGTATCTATTCCTGGTTTAATCTTTTCTGTAGTAGGTTGAGCAATATTAAAATGTATGGGATAAACTGTTCATCCACTTACTGTAAGGATATATGTATAATTGTTTTCAGTTTGAGGTATGTTATGGATAAAAGTACCAGAAGAATTCATATATATATATATATATTTATACACATTGCTTAGGTTTTAATGTTTCTATGGTAAACAAATGGAGTGAATTGCTGAGTCAGAAGTGAATGCTTATAATTATTATCATTTATTATCACTATTCTTAATTGTAAGCCTTTCAGTAAGATGTAGTTGTATCTCATTGAAATTTTACTTTAATTTTCAGCTGAAATATATTAACCATATTTTATGTGTATTGACATAATTTTGAAACTTTTAAAAGTGTCCATTCAAAATATTCCTGATTTTCCAAATGTGATTGTTTTTACCATCATTGAGTTGGGAAAGTTATATTTTAGATACAAGTCTTTATTATTCTTTTCAGTTCGTATCAGTGGCAACCTGTAATCAGAGCAGAACTGCACTCCAGAGGGCTGCCAAGGGCCCATGCTATGGAAAGCTGTCTGAGGTGCCTCTGCATCAATTGTAGCCTCTAATTTTGTTAGTGGTAAGTATGGGCATTAAGTGCACCACTCTGGGACCGTCTTCATTGAATACTTTGTTCTGTTAAAAAGGAGAAGGAGGGGCTGAGCCCCGATGGCGTAAGTGGTTGAGTGCGGGACTGCGGCCCGTGGGCTCGACGGTTCAAATCCAGTGGCGGCTCTCAGGAGCGGCTCTGGGTGACTCCCACGACCACCAGAGGCAGTGATGCCCCCCAAAACAAAACAAAACAAAAAGGATAAAGAGATTTATATTAGTAGGAGTTGAGTCTATGGCACCTAAGCATGCTGTAATTTAAATTTTGTGAAATAATGCTTGACATTTCCATTAATGGGGACATTATGGGAACAAGATGTGGAAAATATGTCAGATATAAACCTAATGACAGACTTCCAATTTGAATTAAGACTGCAGCCATCAATACAGATATTTGCATTTGGTTCATATATGTGATTTGTAATCAGACTCACTGAAAAGAAACAAAGCGAACTGTTTCAATTAAATCATGATTAATGGCATTTTATATATAATGGTTCACTCTTTATATCCATGGAGTTTTACATTAAAAAATCCAATAATAAGAGTCATAGTAATGGTAGAGCTAATATGTACTGAACATGTCTTTTCTAAGTGCATGTCTTAGCCCAAGAACCCCACGTAGTGGATCCTAGCTACCCTATTTTAAGCACAGGAATCTCAAACACAGTTAATTTTAGTAGCATTCCATTTTACGAAATTATGTCAGAGTTCTTTTACCCTTAGTAATGATATAAATATCTCCTTATGTATATCATTCTGATCTTCATTAAACATAAACTAAAATTAAAATATTGCTCTGATACATGTTGCTTATATCCAACAAAGGGTGAAATTGAGAAAAAATATGTACGAGGGGACTTGCGAAGCTAATGAAATAATGGAGACAATGAAATTTTGCTAGGCACTTTTTAAGGCACCTAGTATTTGCTATATGTAAATGTATATATAAATATAAATTCCTCATGCAGAAGACCATTAATTGTCTATCAGTTTTTCATACCATGATGACTTGTGTATTTCCTGAAAGTTAGAAGCTGTGTCACTTGTATTTCAAATGCCAGCAAGGTAACCCAAAATAAATAGGTTTCACTGGAGCTTCCAGAATAAAAACAGACAACTGAAAAACACCTCCCCAATTCAGAGGAAGGTGCAAGTGAGAACTGTGTGCATAGTTTCAAGTCATTATTTGTTTCTGAAGGACTAATATGTGAGAGCAGAATGTTTCCAGAGGAAGGAGCAGAGGATGGGTCCCTGGGATCAGAAGGCACTCAAAATGTGATCGAAAAGAAGGTGGTATTTCAGAGTGAGGTTGATGAAGAGTCTGGAAAAGCCCATGGGAATGGAGTCTTGTGGTTCTCCTTTGCTGATGGTGCACAATTCAAGGAAAGGAGAAACAGCTGAAAAACCTGCTAATGATCAGAAATTGGAATGTGCAAACTTTAATCTAGGAATATTGGATGTGTTTAGAAATGAAAGGGAACACATAAAGAGCAATATCCTAGACACTAGTGAGCTGAAATAGTTTGGTATTGATCATTTTTAAATTAGAAAGCCATATGATTTACTATGCCAGGAATAATACAATCAAGAGGAATAACTTGTCATTTATTGTCAAAAGTATATTGCAAAATCAGTCATGAAGTACACAGCTGTGTGTGACAGAGTTATATCTATATGCCTTCAGAAAATCCTATTAATAAAACTATTCTTCAAATTTATGAAAAATTAAAAAAAACTAGTGATGGACAAATTGAAATTGAAAAATACTACCAAACATTTCCTTCAGAAATGATTTTTTAAAAATCCAATCAAGTTCTTGAGAAAATTGAAGAAATTAAAACCAATTCAAATTGGGAAAGCTGGACATCATGGTTGTGTCCTCTCATGATAGTTCCCAATCTATATGCTGAGCAAATCATCCAAAAAGCTGGATAATATGAATTAGTATGCATCATCTGGATTGGAGGAAGACTTGTTAACTATCTGCCATAAGTAAATCGCACAACTTTAGTTGATGGAAATGAGGAAGATTTTAAACACTTGCTGATGGAGATCCAGGATTAATTGCAGCCTTAAGTATGAATTATGGCTCAATGTAGGGAAGACCAGAATCCTCACAAGTGAACCACCACGATAATTGGAGAAAAAGTTAAAGTTGTCAAGGATTTTATTTCACTTGGATCCATAATCAATGCTCATGGAAAGGGCAGTCAAGAGATAAAAATGACAAATATATCAAATTTATTTAGAATAGTGAAGAGCAAAGATGTTACTTTGATTAAGGATATGCTCCTTTCCAAAAAATGGTATTTTCAAGTTGGACCTTGAATAAGGAAGGCCAAAAGAAGAATGGATGCCTTTGCATTGTGTTACTGGGAAGTAGCATTTACCAGGCACTGCTAAAAGGATCTGTGGGTCTGTCTTAAAAGATATAAGGCCAGAGTGCTCTTTAGAGACAAAGATGCCTTACGTATTTTGGACATATTATCAGAAGAGACATAAATGATGTCCCTGGAGAAGGACATCATATTTGGTGAATAGAGGTGAACAGATAAAGAGAAAGACCCTTAATGAGATGGATTTATTAAAGACCCTTAATGAGATGGCTGCGACAATGCCTTCACATGTGGGAACAATTGTGAGGGTGGCACTGGACTGAACTGTGGACCAAAGTCCACGTGTGAAGATGGGGTGGATGAAATCAAGGAAGTAATGATGCTGTGCCTGCATGAATCCAGATGAGCCCTGAGTGGACTAATGAGTACAGTTGTAATAAGCAATTAGAGCAAGGAGAAACCTGAGTTTTTAAAAAAAGGCCTGCAAATTCACAGGACTTCTGTGATAAAATGAAATCTAGCAAGTGAATGGACTTGTTTGACATCTGGTTTTCAAAAACAAATTCTGCTTAACAATGGACACATTATTTTGTTCTTTTTCACAGATACAGATTTTCTCAATACTTGTTCAATCTTAAATGTAGTGATATATATGTTGATTTCATAAGTGAAAGACATCTGTATACATTTACAGTTGCTTGATTATTTGTGAGGTAGAGCTTTAGATTTGTCAGCTATTTGTGGGAAAAATAGCAAGTACACTTGGCATACTACAAATGCTTAGCATCCTGCACTGTTAAGCAAAAGGCTAGAATTTGGAGCCCACCCAGAGGCACGTGAAAAGAAAGACGTAATAAGCTATTTTAGAAAATTGAGCCATAGAACATTTTATGAAGTACAGAACGACTTTAACACTCATGGGATTCTCATGAGTCATTCAACTCAGTGGAAATTGATAAGGTAAGCAATATATTAATGTGATATTTTGGGATTCAAAGAAATATTACCAAGAAATTTCTCAAATCTAGGACTAATCCTAGAAAAATTTCATACTTCTAATTCAGTTAGGAATAAAAGATACATTTCTAGGACTATATGAAAGAATGATACATTTTAAACCTGAAGGTATCAAAATTGTTTACATATTATTACTACTTGGAGAGCTTTTAACAAATCTTACCTGCAGGATGATAGCTTCTGAAATTCAAATGTGGGAACTGGGCATCTGTTTTCAAAGGTCCTAATGCAATTTTCCTGGGCAATGCCAGTTAAGAATTTATATTTCAGGTTATATCTCCAGCTAAGTAATACAAGCAATGTATTTTCATGACGATAATTTGCCAATCTCTTCAAGAATCGTATTTAAAGCATAGTATTTTAAGCAGTTATCTGTTATTATATTTTAGTGCAGTAAAGCTAACTTGAGGTTGCAGGTCATAAGCCAAGTTGACAAGCTTCCTGAAATGCTACTTATTAAAAGCGTAGAGAAACAACTTACAAGGTATTTCCAGTTTCTTCTGAAGCAGCACTTGCCACTTGTGATTGATTTTATATAAATGTGATGTTACCTGTGTGGAGGTATGAATAGAGTCCAACGTTACAATCACTTTTTAACCTGGTGATGCCTTCTTGGAGGTGTGGCTTTTTAATAAGAGACAATGAGAAATTCTCTCTCTTGCAATTCACCACCTTTCTGCTTGCGTGGATTCTGCTTCTTGCTCTGGGAGTAACCAAAGTGACCTACAGTCCCTGGGAGTGCTCAGCAATCTGCCATTGATTCATGTGACCCTGCACCCTTCAGCCTTTCTCTTTCATCTACGGGCAGGTATGTGAGTCTGAAGGAGGTTATGACTAGCATGGGTCCCCGGACTTGAGTTGGGCTGGTTAACTATCCAGATATAAAGTTCTTCTTTTATAAAGTTCTTTAAACTTTTTAAAAGTTTTCTCTAGAAAATTCAGCGTCACACAACAGTTAACTTCATTTTATTTTCAGGGAGAAGCTAGAAAATCTTTAAATGAAGCATATTGACGCATGCCTTATCCAACTACAAATGATGTTTTTCAAAAGGTTCAGGAATTTACCTGCTTCTTAGTGATGTGAATAATTTGCAAGCAACTGCCTAAAATAACCTCAAAACTTTAAGACCAGACTATTAGACTATATTAAAAGTGGAGCACTGTAATTTTCTATTCTTTGGTGTAACTTCTCAAGGGAAAATGAAATACTGCAGTAAAAATGACTGTTATTTCTTTTTCTTCATCCTTTATGTGCCTTTAGCACTGTCACCTGGATTCTAATTAGGTCTTTGTGCAGGGTTTTGCTCCTCAGAGACATATGCGTTTATTTTTCTCTGGCCTGCAAGTCTCACCAAGCAAACATGAAGGATGATTCTGTTCTCCTTCTCTCAGACCTACTTTCCTTTAAAAAATAATATTTCTTGCTTTTGTCATATGCAATCCACTGGTATTGCTGGTAGTTTTTGCACCTTGGGATATGGCTGATATTAATAGATGTGATTCTCTTAGTTTTCCTACTGTATCCTGTTAGTATTACAAATTATGCCTTTAAAAGAGTAAAACAATGACTTATTTATTATAGCTGTTTCATAGTTTTCTAAGTGTATGTGGAAAAAATTTTCAATAAAAAGAAGTATATTGAAGTAGTAATCTATGAGTCTTTTTAACAAGATGGAATTGTTCATTAATATAAAGTCTCATGCAGTCACAAGTTGTATTTTTAGGGGTTGCAATGCATGAATTTTGACTGTTTCCAAGGTAAACTATTACTTCCTTTTCAAAGGGGTTGAGAGCCAAACTCTCACTTTGAAGGCTAAGGCATGCCAGACTTAATTCTGGAATGTTCAATAGTCTCAGATAGCTGATCCAAGAAGAAGGAAGAGAGGAGAAGAATCCATGTGTTTGAACTCTGGTATTTGCAGAGGACGTTCACAGGACAGGGAAAAGAATGGACACATTTGTGCAGCCAGAAGCATCCTTGAAAGGGAGCATGGGGAGATTTTGCTTATGTTCTTTGTACATATTATCGGGTGAGAGAATGCCCAGGAAAACGCTATCAGACTTGGCAGTGTGTTGTTCTGATGTACACAGGAGTGCTGTGATGTGGAACTGACTCAATGACTCTCAGCAGCCAGGGCAGTGAGCGAGACGGAGGGCGTTCCCAATGTCAGCTGAACCAGAAGTCCTCTACATTGAAAATTTAATAGCACTTGGGGCATTTTCTCTAAATCTTTCCCCCTTTCCCTTAAAGATAGTCTTACTTTTGATACAAAGTAGAGCTGTGTCCATCAAAGTTTCCAAACTGTGACCTTTTTAGAAGTAAATCACCAGGCCTTACCTGTCTTCCAAGGAGGTTCTGGGTGGGCTTGAACTCATAATTGTTGGTTCGTATTTCAGCATTTAATCGTCTGTCTCACCTTTGCCCTCACATCAAGAACATTAATATTAAGATGCTAGTTTACATGGCTACCATCAACAACCATCCTTAATCAGCGCCATCAAGATCATCAGTGCTAATGGAGGGATAACAAAGAGACTGCTAGAAACAGTCATTTTAATTCCACCCAGTGGTTCTCAGGAGACCTCATAATCTGCTTGCAATCTGCTCATAATCTGCTTACTGACAACAGCTAATAACATTTTATGGAACAGATCTCTTTTGTGAGACATGGGTTGCCATAAGCTAGAATCAATTCAGTTGTAATATATGTGGTTTGGGCTTTGGGCAGCCAAACCATTTCATGGATATAGTTTTCACAGGTTAAAAGTGATGGGCCACATTCAAATAGGAAAATTGATAGACGATCAAGTTTCAGAATTTCTGAAATGTGTGTTATCGCATACTTTTTGATGTAAACTCGTGGTATATTTGAAGCAGGCTACACTTCTCTGAACAGACCCCCATTATGTCATACCCCATTGATGGGTAGCTAGAATAATATTATTCCAGATGTAATTTTATTTAGAGCTCCAGAGGAGTGCTGACTGTGGTTGGTTGTTGCTATATCTACTGCCTCTGGAACTTAGAGTCCCTAAAGATTTGTCAGTCGGGCTGAGTCCCGGTGGCGTAGTGGTTGTGCACAAGACTGCGGCCCACTGGGTTGGAGGTTCAAATCCAGCAGCAAGGCTGGACCTTCTACTCCCACCCCCAAAGGGCAGTGAGGCCCCCCAAAACAAACAACAACAACAAAAAAGATTTGTCAGTGGAGTTGAGCCCTGGTGGTATGCTGGTTCCTCACTGGATCAGCATTTCAAGACCAGCAACAGCTATGCGGGGAAAAGATGGGGCTTACTCTCACATGGAGAGTTATAGTCTTGCAAGTGCACAGAGACAGTTCTACCCTGTCCCAGAGGGCCACTGTGAGTAAACATCAACTCATTGGCAGGGAGGTTGTTTCTATTTTAATGTTTTGTCAAAGTCAATTGAAAACGTGCTTGCAAAGACATGTCAAATACATATGTGTCCTATATATAGTATATATCACATTTGTTATTTTCTAATATATATATACATAGATCATTTGTTATTTTTTGAGTTACATAACGTTCCTTTTGACAATGATATACATAAATTTCAATCTTTCAAAATATGTGACTCTAGTCCAGTGAAGGTTCTAAAACTTGGAGTGATAGTGTCTTCAAACTTCCAAAATTTCTGAAAAATTCTTTGAGTTGTTAGACATGCATAGCTCTTTCATTCCTGTTTAAAATTTCGTTGTGATTTGGGTAAAGGATGTCCAGCTCATTTACAATCTTGGAGATGCAACTCATTTTTACTACCAAAACCCCAAACCAAATCTACTGCCATCAATGCCTATCCCACCTCATAATGATGGCATGACGATGGAAATCCTTATTGGGTTTTCAAAGCTGTAAATCTTTACAGAAGCAGATACTCATACTGGGGTCTATAGTGGCTTTTAACTGACAATCTTGTTTTAGGATCTCATTAAAGAATTCAGAAATTCATTTTTAAAAGATGTATTGCTATCTTTCCTTTTCCACTGTACTCCCCAAATGCTATCATTTAATATATATGTAAACATTAAAACATCTGTAAGCACTGAACTGCTTACTAGAAGGGTGATTTGAACCCACCAGTTCTGCTTGGGAACACGGTGGCAGTAGGCTTCAGTTTGATTCTGCCTTATACCATAGCGATGGTGGGATCAACTTGATGGCAAGAAGATTTTTGTTCTTGCTCTTTCAGTTTTAAGCCTCTGTGAACATACCTTTCCAGTAAGCTAAAAGGAGTTCATGTGATCTCACAGTATAATGTGGTTTCTCAGTAAGATTTTATATAATTTATTAAATAGTAATTAGTTTATAGCATAACCAAACACAAAAAAAGTCCTAACGAGTCAATTTGGGTCTCTTTGACGAAAGGACAATTCTGTTATTCTACACTCTCCATTCAGAATGCAAAATATATATCATTGTTCTATGTTGGAATTAATTTCTCCCAGTTTATCCTTTTGCTTCTGAAATTTGATTCAAAGCAGTATAATTTTGGCTCAGATGGCCACCAGTTTGCTCCATATGTTTCACAAATTTCACCTCTACCGTTCAATTAGGGAAAGTTCCAGTGAAAAGAAAGGTGCAAGCATTTTACTTATACTAGCTTACGTAGTACAAGAACCTCTCAAGTTTGTTTATATTTTATATTTTCAAACATAAAATCAAAATGACTCTGTCTAAAGCTTTAATTCAGTAAAAGACATAAAACTAAAAAAAGAGGCATTGACTTCATATAGAACAGAAATTATTTCTTTAGTCTTTCAATATGGCACCTAACCCAACAAGATGAGCAAATTTATCATTACTTCTTGATGCTGACAATGGCATTCCAATAATTAAATATTTCTTTCATGAGTGCAAAATATTTTTGCTTTACTCTTTTTCCCAAGTAAAATCTATAGGATCAAAGGAGTGATGAAGAGAATGAAATATGGGCCGGTGCCACAAATAATTATGTTCCCATTTAGCTCTGATGGTCCTGAAAAAAAGAAGGCACAGGGTTATATTGTAATATAAGTAGCCTCTGAAATTTTATCTCCCAGGTGGAACATTGCACAGCTTTGAAAATTTTAAATAGAGTTATCTAGCTAAGCAAGTCCATAAAATGAAGATGTCTAGAAGCCTGGCAAGTCTAATATTCCCAGGATGTATTGAATTGGACATCATCATTTTGTCCTCCTATCTCCACCCTTCGCCTTTTCCTTTAAGGAAAAGATGGATTGAGAGCACCACAATAAAAATGTTCAATTTATGGTCTTACTCCTAAGAAGCCATGTGAACAATTAGCATCAAATCCAGACTTGACAGGTGAGTGTGGACACCAAGAGTTGATCTATCTTTTGAAAGTGGGAGAAGTTGATGACTTTCTGGTGTGGGGGCTGCTGATATTTAGCCACAGGGTGATGGGAACAGTTAACTCACACAGCCACTTGTCATAAGTCCACCATCCATTAATCAAAAGGCTGGAGGCTTCATTCCACTCACACATATCTCAGAAATAATACTTCCCTGAAGGTAGCTATCGAAAACATTATGATGCAGAGTTCTATTCTGACTTGCTTTCCTTGCATTTTCTTGGATTCACCTTTTTCTCTACTTAATTGAATGTATCTTTATAAAACATTTTATATGGGGGACAAACAAAACCAAAAAAAAATCACTGCCATTGAGCTGGTTCCAATCCATAGTAACTCTAAAGGACAGAGTAGAACTTTCCTTTTAGGCTTTGTCAACTCTCAGTCTTTACAGCAATCGACAGCCTCAGCTTTCTCCCACACAGCAGCTGGGTTTCAAACCACGGGCCTTGTTAATGACAGTTCAATTCATAACCTATGCCACCCAAACTCCTGTTTAGAACAAAGAAGGACAAAAATAAATGAAAAAAATTAACTACCAAGCGACTCACAACCTTTTGTAGAAAGCTAGACTAATGCAAGTGCATTATTGTTGAGAATGTGAAGTTAATTTAAGAATCCCAGATGAAAACATTGAAAATGTTTTTAAAATGTCTCAGTATAAAATTCCATAGGACAAAATGAATAAATAGGGCTCATCGCATGAGGTCAAGGTTGCCTTGGATGGATATTTATGGCATGACAACAGTTTGAGTTAGTTAGGGATCCCTTCTGTCTACAAAGGCTTTTTTATATCAGAAACACTCCCCTCAAAGTAAATAATACATATGTACATACATATATAAGCCTGTGGCACAGTGAGTACAAGTGGGGCTGCTAACTGCAAGGTTGGCATTTCTAGACTACTTCCTGCCCCTGTAAAAGAGTTAGAGTCTAGGAAAACCACAGAGGTAACTGGACTCAACTGTGTCCTATAGTGTCATCCACTCCATGGCAGTGGTTTCAGAGTTTAAGTACATGTGGGTGTACATACCTATATGTGTGCCAAATTTTTCATTGTGCTCTGTAAAGAAAACACCTAAGTAATACTTTTCTTGTCCTTTGTGGTCATTAGGGATACTGGGATGGAGTGGTTAAAGTGCTTGGATTCTAACTTAAAGTTCTGAGAAAAAAAAAGAGAGAAGTACTTGCAGTCTGCTTCTATAAAGACTAATGACATTGGCAATCAAGATATCAAGATGCCACTCTACCCATCTCTAGGTGTGCCTGCTGACATGTGGATATGCCCACATATGAGTACCCAGCTTGATGACATCATCGCACCACACCATCACATATACCCCATACAAATACAGGGTTATGTGATAGGGTTGGTGCCATAATGTGCTTATGCAGACCATTCAAACATGTGGAGAGAGTAGCTTCTGAGTGGAGAGTAACTACTGTGTAGAAAGCAACTGCTGTGTTAAAAGGAGCTTCTCTGTTCAAAGTAGTGACTGTGTTGAAAGCAGCAGTATTGGAGGTAAAATGACACTTCATGAATTATAATTACTGGGTAAATGTAAAATCATTTACTACAAAATCATCAACTCCTGCCAAAAATATATCTGTACCATAGGAACTTAATTTAGTTGGTGATTGGTCTTTTTTATATTCAGCTGTGGTTAATGTGACTATTGCCCTCTTGTGATAATAACAGGTATGTAAAAAAATGAAACAGGAAACATTAAAAGACT
The DNA here is from genome assembly GCA_004026705.1 of Nesogale talazaci. Classification (NCBI taxonomy): domain Eukaryota; kingdom Metazoa; phylum Chordata; class Mammalia; order Afrosoricida; family Tenrecidae; genus Nesogale; species Nesogale talazaci. Next base: position 2,221 of record PVJH01001016.1, on the reverse strand, counting down.
ATATTGACTGAACTAGGCTATGTATCATCTGTTGTATTATTAAAGCTATTGTTATATATTATTTTCATTAGCAAACCATCCCACGCCAGTGAATCGTATAGAGAAGAATGTTAAGAAAAGAAAATATAGTGAGAATTTTTTACAGTATAGTTTTATCTCAAGAATGATAGCAAGAATTGAGAAACCACAATGTGTTATTTGTTGTGAAGTGCTATCAGCCGAACCTATGAAGCTGAGCAAACTGAAATGCCATTCTGATAGCAAGTGTTCGAGCTTTGCTTCCACAATTGTAGAAGCAAAGCAGATGGACTCAAGTCAGACTCGACACTGGTGACAAGTACCACAAACAAAACATTGATCAGGTAATGCAGGACATTAGATCTGCTCCACTTCTAAATTTAGCATCTAGCATAATGAACCTACAGATGTTGAAAGCTGTTCACAGTTACTGGTTTATGTTAGATATATTGACTTTAAAGAAGAGTTTCTTTATTGCAAACCTCTTGAAATGGCAATGACTACACATGATGTATTTGGCACAGCTGGTTCATTTCTGAAAGCACATAAGATCTCTTGGGGAAAGGTTTGTGGTGTTTGCACAGATGGTGCTACAGCCATGCTAGGATGTTGATCTGCATTTCAATGTTTGGTACTGAATGAGTCACCAAAAGTAATCAGAACTCACTGTATGATTCATCAGAAAATATTAGCAACAAAGATGCTGCCACAAGAGTTACAATAAGTGATGAAAACATAATGTGTTCTGTCAATTTGCAAAGGCAAGCTCTTTAAATAGTTGACAGTTTACACAAGTGGAGTTGTGTGTACCTCATAATGCTCTGCTATTTCACACTGAAGTGAGAAGGTTGTCAAGAGGAAAAGATTTAAAACATGTTTTTGAACTTTTTGATGAACTCAAAATGGTTCTGAAGCACCAGCTAGACTAAACTCCAAGAAGAAAACACCAAGACATATAGTTTTTAAACTATCTAATTATGAAGAAAAAGAGAAAATTATGAGAGCAGCTAGGAAAAAAAGGGCAATAACATATAAAAGCAAATAGATAAGAATATGCTCGGACATATCAATGGAAACGATGAAGAAGAGGAGAGAGTGGAGCAGCATATTCCGAAAATTGCAGGAACATGATGCAAACCCAAGAATACTCTATCCAGCCAAATTATCTATCAAAATTGATGGAGAAGTAAGAGTTTTTCCAGACAAAGAAAATCTCAGAGAATATGCCAAAAGGAACCCAGCCCTACAAAAGATTCTCACCGACCCACTGGGAGAAGAACAACAACAATGACCTAACACACGCAGAATGAATCTACCCAGAAATAGTCAAAGGGATAACAGCCCCTAAGATAACTCTAACTCAGAGATGGAAGAAAGGCAAGAATGAACCACAAACATATATTAACACAACCTATGGATATCCAATCCAAGAGCGATAAAATGACAACACAGAGTGCACAGATAGATGTAATAACCCTAAATATTAATGGATTGAACTCAGGCCTTAAGAGACAGAAATTAATAGACTGGCTTAGAAAATACATCCCCTCGATCTGCTGCCTACAGGAGACACATCTTAAGATCACAGAAAAGAACATATTGAGAATCAAAGGCTGGAGAAAAATATGCCAAGCAAACAGCAATTCCAAAAAAGCTGGAGTAGCAATCCTAATATCAGATAAAATTGACCTCAAAGTGCAAACCATAATAGGACACTATAGAATGCTTAAGGGAAGGGTAGACAATGATCCAATAAACATCTTAAATATATATTCCCCGAATGAGAGACCTGCAGAATATGTCAACCAGACACTTCATATGATGAAAAAAGAAATTACAGCCTCAACAATTATAGTGGGTGACTTCAACACACCACTCTCTGAGAAGGACAGATCACAAGGAAAGAAACTCAACATGGAGGCGAGAGATCTAAATACTTCAATTAGACAGTTTGACTTGGTAGATATCTACAGGGTCGTTCATCCAAAGGAAAAGCATTTCACATTCTTCTCAGCCCCACATGGAAGTTTTTCGAAGATAGACCACGTACTGGGACATAAGGAGAATCTACATAAATTTAAGCTTATTGATATCATACAGAACTCACTCTCAGACCACTCTGCCATAAGGTTGGAAATCAACAAAAGGAAGGTAAGGAGAACTAGAGAAAATAGTTGGAGAATGAATAATTCTCTATTGCAAA